>NJDD01011810.1:0-15015 GCA_002245505.1 Calephelis nemesis
GTTGTGACTATAAAAATATAGATCTTCTTATAAAAATATAGTTCTTAATAATGAAGAAGTAAATTTAAAAAAGGTGTTCCTTATCAAACATAAATGTTGTTTTTTTTTCATACCAACAGAGACACCTTTCTAATCTTTAACCACGACACGGCCCGCCCCCTTATCTTCCTTAGAAACACGGATCTCTATATATATAGCTATGTATTTAATTAGTTACGTTAAAATATTACACAATAAGTCTGCATAAACATAAACTGAATAATAAAATGATGAAACTGAATAAATGTAATAATTAAAAGGTACTTTAAAATACATAAGTTATATACCCCCATTTTAAATGAAATAACATCACTAGATAGTATAAAGCAAAGTCGCTTCCTCTGCCCCTATGGCCCTTTGTATGCTTAATTCTTTAAAACTACGCAGCGGATTTTGATGCGGTTTTTTTTTAATAGATAAAGTGATTGAAGAGGAAGGCTATGCATATTTTATACCCGTGCGAATCAGGGGTGGGCCGATAGTTAATTAATAAAATATAATCTTTGTTTTTACGACGATGTGTTATTTATTTTTAAATATATTTATTTAATTCTTTATCGCACACAGTTTTTGACATAAATCATGGACGGGAAATGGACAAAAAGTGGGCTTATCTCTAGGTCTAAGGATTTCTTCCAACCAACCCTAAAAATTCGAATGATGAATCAGTGGAAGGCATGATGCACAATAAATAAATAACCTAAAAATAATAATAATAATAATATAAAAAATACTCATTAGAATGATATATTATAAAATAATTTAAATAAAATTAATAAATCTATGTAAATAAGAAACCTGAAATATACAATTTGTTATGTAAGTGTTAAGTAATATTATTTCAACATGTTTTTGAAGATGCGCAGAGAAAAGTTAGACCTCTAGGGGGAGTGAATTCTATAATTTGAATGTTTAAGCAGATGAACCAATCATATGAAAAAGTTTTTTTTTTGTTGTGTTAACTATTGGGACATAGGACAAGACAGTGCTTTCAGGTTAGCTAGTCTATACTAATATTATAAAACGAAAATGTTTGATTTTTGTTTGTTTGAAACGAATAGGCTCCGAAACTGGACTGATTTAAAAAATTCTTTCACTTTTAGAATGCTACATTATTCCTGAGTAACACAGGTTTTGATTCATCAAAATCGGTGCACTAGAATCCAAAATACGCAGGCGAACCTGCTTAAAACTGTTAGTTAGAAATAAAATTATTGTCCACCCGTTTGCAGTCGTGACGGATGTTTAAGAATGGATATAAAACGAAATAGTGGATAGTAACTAGTAAACCATAACAATAAAATAAGTCATGTGAAAAGAATTACAGGTAAAAGGCGGACAAAGCAGATATACAAACACAATGAGAATGGATTGTAAGTACCCGGGAAGACCTAGGTTGACATTCAACGGTCTGATTGCTCGGATATTATCCGAGGGTGGTGTCAAGAGTCACAGAAATCGGCGTGTTTGTATGAAAAGGGTGATCAATGTGAAGGAATTCAGACAGTTATGTCAGGATCGTGAAGTGTGGCACTCGATACTTTCTGCCTACCCCGTAAGGGACTTGGCGTGAAGATATGTATGTAATAAAATAAGTCTGTATTTGAAATTAAATAAAGTTGAATCATATTTTATTTATCGATTCTTGTTTGTTACGCGAATACATAATCTATAGCGAATCGATTTTGATGATAGTCGCCTCTGTGGTCGAGCGGTCCGGGTGTTGAACTTGACTGCATGAGGTCTCGGGTTCGAATCTAGGGTTGGCCAACAAAAAGAAAATTGGATTTTTCCAATTTAAAAATTAGGTCGGGATTGGAAACGTACCCGGTTGGCGATAGGCTTGCTACCTATCACATTATGGGACTTAGTATCTTCGGCTAGTCGTGGGTGCCCTGGTTGTGCCTCTGCCTATCTCATTTGGGATATGTCGGAAATGTCGGAAACATTTTTGAAAATCCAAAATTCTTCCAACACGGAACATGATAATGGCGGGCATATCAAATGCGCAACATACGCATTCAATCATCCGATTGAAGACGACTAGTAGTGACTAATTTTGGCTCTTTCAACAATTATTTGTTGGTATGTTAGAATGAGAAAACTAATGATTTGTATTTAGCGTGCCAATAATAGTACAGCTGTAATAATTAGGTTACAACCTTGGGACAGACAAACAAACAATGCGATAGCTTATCTACTATAACGTCATGCGTGCCAAACACGTGATGTTTTTGAAAATCTACGTAATATGTCAAGTCGGTTAAAACATACTTATATATCGTCGGCATTGCAAGAACTCATTAACTAAAAAAATCACTAAATAGGTATTTTTTATTTTTATTGGATTTTTTATTATTTTCCTTTTTTTTATGAATTAATTTTGACATGTTCGACTATGCAAAAACTTACTAACTTCTAACTTATTTAGTTTAGGCGTTACGCAGCTTGCTATGAAATCCAAAACTGCAACTTTGGCAGTCAGATATTTACTTGTAAAATGTTAAGATTACCTTTTGTTTAATATATAACTTAATATATAATTAATATGTAACTTAATGACTTCTTGCAATAAGCCGACGACATACAAACCTTTCTGATTACCCCCAAATTAATTATCCTTTTCATACTTAAACATGCCGGTTACGGTGACTTTTGACGCCATCTTTGGATAATGTCCTAGCAGTATGATCGTGGAATGTCAACCGAGGTCTCTCCTGCCTACATCTATCCACATTGGCATTAAACATATGTCTGTTTTGTCAATTTTTGTCAGTTAAAACAGTGAAGTTCCTGTCAGTTGTTAAAAGGCGAGTATAGGCTAACCGTCATTAATACCGTGACATCTGACTAAGTGGTAGAATTTGGCAGCGGCTCGCTCGCTCCCGCCATAACGTCAGTGCTTGCCCTTGACTTGTTCCGGTATGGAGGATAAGTTAGCCGGTAAACTTACTTTTGCTCGAGGCCTGTCATCCCGACCTCAGGTTGGCAACGCACCATTACTAACTAAGTTTTCTTCAGGTAGCGTACATTTCTTACCATCAGGTAATCCATCTGCTTGTTTGCTTTCCAATATCATAAAATAAAAATTAAAAATAAATAAAGTTGTAGATGTTACAAATAAAAAAGTAATCTTAGTTAAATGACGAAATGTATATTTGTCGGTTGTCTGATTGCAAGGGAAGCTAGTGGATTATTTATGTCAAAATATTTATAGGTATTGATTAGAGTTTGGTAAACTAAATTATTTAACCAAAATCTATCACAAGTGCAGGAGAAATAAAACACTTGTTTGTTTGATTAACATTCAAGATGACAAGAAATATTAATCAGAAATTGCACACACAATCCAAGAACGTTGCCGTGCGTTGCCAACCTGAATCTAAGTTGAAAACCTTTTACATCGTCAAATTATACAGGAGATTCTCAGCGCAATATGAGCTTTTGCATAACGTTTAAAGTTTAATTTTGGCGTTACTACTGGCAAATGTTAATTGCATAGACCGTGCACGACAGGTAACAATTCTATAGCTGGTAGAATTATTACCTGACGTAAGTATGTCTTTTTGGGGAATCCGCACACAAAAAAATGGATTGTAGGTACCTTTAGTGCTGCGACAACATTTAATATGTTACTTCTTAATGATAAAGGAAATGGAATATTTTTTTATGATAATGGAAGGCAAACAAGCAGACGGATTTCTTGATGGTAAGAAATTCACGCTGCCTTGAGACACCAAAGGTGCTAATGGTGCATTGCCAACCTGAGGGCGGGATGTTAGTCCTTGAGCAAAACTAAGTTTACCGGCTGCCTTACCGTCCGAACCGGAACACGTCAACGGCAAGCACTGGACATTATGGCAGCAGGAATAGGTAAGGCGGTGGTACCGATCCGGGCGAGTCGCTGCAAAACTCTACCACCCAGTAGGATGTCACGGTGTTAGTGAAGTTAAGCCTATGCTAGCCTTTTACGAGCTGCCTGGCAGGAAGACAGATGGTCTATTTTGCAAAGGAGCCCAGACCGACGCGAGGAAACACGGGGATACTCTTATATTAATTAAAACAGTAGTTTAAAAACATTTTTGTTATCTTTGATTTGATCGCCTCTGTGGTCTAGCGGTCCAGCGTTGGACTAGACTTCTTGAGGTCCTGTGTTCGATTCCCGGGTCGGGCAACAAAAAAAATATTAGAAAATGTTTATTTTCAAGTTTCTAATGAAAATAACGTTTCCCGGTATTGGATATGTGCGGGTTGGCGATAGGCTTGCCACCTATCACATTGTGTCTTAAGTGTCTTTCTCTAGCCGTGGTTGCACTGGTTACTTTCTTTTACTGCGTTACTGCCTCTACCTATCCCTTCGGGGATATGGAGTGAAGATATTTTTATAACAAAAATCACATCGATTTCTACCAATGAGTCCACTTTATTGTTTTGTGCGATTTAATTATTACAAAAATATTTAAGCATACCAACATGTTCTTCCTCATTACAAGTGTACAAATATTTGAAAATTAAAAAAAAATACTACCTGTATTTTAATATTTAAACAAAATTATTGATATTTATTACAAGATTCGTTATTTCTAACAAAAAATTAAATTTTAATAAAATTTAACATTATTTACCTTGACTAGCCGCAGACACTAAGTCCCACATTGTGATAGATTTTGCCAGTTGCCACCTATCCCAAACAGGCACATACCCAATTACTTTTAAAATTTTAAATTATTAACACAAATTCTTTTTGTTGCCCTGACCCGGGAATCGAACCAGGGCCCTAATGGAGTCAAGTCCTACACCGAACCGCTAGACCACATTATTTTATAAATATTAACCGTCTTACTACAAAAAAAAATTAAAAAACCTATTAAACACGTGTTTTACTAAGCAGTGTATAAAATGGGATTTTCAACCAATAACATATTGACACGTCATGAACGAGTAGCATGTTATTGGTTCTTTTTTTCTTTAGGTTTTGGCATTCACGTTAGTATTTTGCCATTAGTCAAGTAGCAATTTGCATCAAATTCACCAAAATCGGGATTCAATAATTATAATTAGTCATAAGTCGTCAATAAGTCATATCAGGCTCTTGGGTAAAGCGGCAGCCTCATTGCTCAAGCTCATATAGTCAGATTTGGCGGCAACGAGGAAATACGCGATACGTTAATTTCTTCATGATTTTTTCATTTGTGCACATTCACTGAACAAAATTGTACAAAATACCACAAAAATTAACTAATTTCACTCAACATAAACACGAAATTCAATAATTATGAAAAAACTTCGAAAAACCAGTCATATAAATTTTAATCTTAAACAGTGTTTAGTTAAACAGACGTGAGGGTTTTTGTGGTAAGGCGGTATGATCTTATTTTTTAAGTGTATTGAAGATTTACAATAATTATCACTACATTAATCATACAGTACCATCGAAACCTATTGTTTTTTTTTTAAGTTGAACCGATTGAATATTTCAGTTGTTTTAAATGCAAAAAAACTAACTTAAACCCTCCTTTAACACTTGTTTAACTAAAACATATTTTGCACATTTGTGACTGTTCTATATTTTAACTAAAATATACTATTGAATCCAATCTCTTTGATATCTTTAATGAATATGATTGCATTGTTTGCAAAAGTATCATTAAGTTTGATTACTTATGATATGTAATTTTAGATATAAGTAGGTCATTAGCTCTGCGTTGTTGCTAATGGTGGTAATTCTGGTGGTAATTCACAAACTAAATTTACCTATTTTAGATGCATGCTATCTTTTTCAAATGAAATAAAAGAGATGGAACGTTTCAGATATGTCAGATTAGTCCATACATGTCAAATTGTGATGTTTTTAATCAACGTTTTCCGAGTGATCGATTGAACGTCTCTAGCAATGAACGTCTAATTTGACAGCACTAAAAGTGTCTTTTCTCTTTCTGTTACTTTTGTTGAAAAAAGACAGCGATAATTTAAAATTAGTTTAGTGAGTGCGCAACAAAATTACCACCATTGGCGGAAAAACTATGGTGGGTAAGCTTAACTAAAATTTACCTTATCGTTGTTGCAGTTATTAGCCCCGTAATTACTTTAATCCTTTCTTGCACTAAAGATATTTACAAAAGCGAACTTATTGCCAGCATCTTCTCCCAGTTTACCCTGGGTTATTATGGGTAAATTTCGCAATTGTAGCTCAAACAGTCATCCTTCTATTAACGTTTAAAAACTACGAGTCTGTTTATAGCTCTCTGACTCAGTATCTTATAGATCGAAAACCTAACATGACCTAGAAACTTTATATTTTTTATAACAACACAAAGGAAAAATATAAAGTCTAAAAAAAATGAATAATTAGAAACAATATAATAATAATAATTTTAACATAAAAAAATGTTCATTGTTGTTACAAGGAAACGCCTTGAACACGACAACTTTCTAATGAAAATCCACATCGATAGCGTTTGTTCGTTCCTTACACTTATTTTGAAGTAATAATGCCATAGATACACATATACACACACACGTATTTATACACAGAGACTACTCTTTCAGTACGGGGTTAACAAAGATTAGTATAATAGGTCTGGTCTAGCGGTTCAGTTGTTGGACTTAACTGCATGAGATCCCGGGTTCAATTCCCGGATAAAAAAAATTGGGTTTTTCCAATTTTCTAATAAAAAAAAACGTTGCTCGGGAATGGATATATGTGCCCGATTGGCAATAGGCTTGCCATCTATCACATTGTGGGACTTAGTAGCTTCGGCTAGTCGTTGTTGCCCTGGTTTTAACTCTGCCTACCTCTTCTTGGATATGGACATGAAGATACTTACTTACTTACTTAAATTTGTTTCATATGTTGGACCAGCGTCACGACCTGGCTTAACATGAATAGAAATTATGCCGATAAACTAAAAAAATTAGACAAAAATTATTACTAGATTCGTAAGACAAAAATTGTAAGGCGGCGCAGGGCGCTTGCGCAAATAAGACGGTGCAGGGCGCTTGTGCGAATGTTCGTGTTCTCATGTTTGTGTGCGATAGCGCAATAAATAAATATTGTATTCTACCAAATAAATGATTGCGATACTGATAATTAAAGCAATTCGTGCAAAATTATTCTCTAAACATTCCAAAATATCAAAAATGCACAACGTCAATATTCAAGTTTTCACTTCTGCCGGCACTTCGTTTTTTTTTTTTGGAAACCAAAATATTAAAGTTAACTTGTGACTTGTCCCGGGATGTTTATTTATTTATATACATTGAAGACAAAAAAGGCGCTGGCGACTAAAAATAGGCAGCAGAACACATTTCTAGCATTTTTAGAATTTTTGTCTGTCTGTACAACCCGATCTTTATGAAATTGGGTAGCTAAATCTACCAACTTAATTTACTTTATGTTCCAAGAAAGGTTATAGGCTATTTGTTTCCCGTGGGAGAGGGCTAAAAGTAAGTAATTAATTTTTGAATTTTTAAAGTGAAACTTTTATTACACAGTCTCAATTTTTTTAATTTGTGTGTCGCATGTAGCGTGGCGGTGACGTCAGAGCAAACGAGGCCAATATGGCGGCATCTATAGTTTATATATAGATCAAGTCTCACTTTTACCGTGTTTTTATAAAACCACACAATCCTTTTTTTCCTATTTTTTTTTGTACTTTACATATATTATCCTACTAGCTGACCCGTCAGACGTTGTTTAGCTATGAAAAAATTGGGTGAGTCACCCTTATCACTAAGGAGTATGAAAAAGATTTACCATCATCACTTAGGGTTATAAAAAATAGATGTTGGACGATTCTCAGACCTACTCAATATGCTTACAAAATTTCATGAAAATCAGTCAAGCCGTTTAAGAGGAGTATGTGAACGAACATTGTGACACGAGAATTTTATATATAAGATATATTTTTGAAAGTTTTCCATATTAGAAACTATGGATATCTCAACACTCAATGTAAAGTGACCAAATAATTTGAAATACGTAATGTATAGAAACATTTCAACTTATGTTACATACACATCTTCACGGGGTTAAGACAGAGAAAATGAAGTGCCAAGTGAATGATGTTCGCCGGGTTGGCTAGTTATGAATAAAATCTTTCACTCATCTCAGACACTTGTTGATTTGTTGATTAGATAACATTTTTCTAAATTATTTCATTAACGAAACTAAACAAAACTAAAAACAACTTTTTAAGTTCTAGCCCTGATGATGCTGCCATAAGCGAAACCGGTAGGTTATTTATAAAGTACCTAATAAATTGTAAGTGATACGTTAAACAGTACAAGTGTTTCTTCATTTAAAAATATTAATATTTGAAAGTTTTACCAAGTGCTGAGGATGAAAAATATCAAATAAAAAATCAACTTGTTGCAATTGCGACTTTTGCCAGGTCGTCAAACCTTAAAACCGGACAAACAAACCTGTTTGGTAAGTATATTACGTGAATTGGGACACCCTACAATAATAAGCTTTTTGCGATATATTGTACTACAAATTTCTGTAGATATACATGTTTTTGTAAATTTGAAATAGGTAACTAGTGGTCGCCTGTTGGTCGAAATTCGACCATAATACATTTTATTATCTTGTTGATAAGAACGATATCTTCATTTCTGAACACCAACTATACTTTGTTTCCAAACTTTTTAGTACGGCATCGATATATTTGTTTGTGTGTGTGTCAAATGCATGGTAGTGTGGGTAATGTTTTATTTATTGGTTTAATGTACTTTATTTATAAGCATTGTTATTGAAAAATATTAGCTTTCTGCACTTCTCCTACATATTATATGCCAAATTTTATGCTTCTGCGTCCTCGCAATTATCGTAGAAAGGGGTCTAAGGTTTTGGCATTAAGTATTAATATATACATATTAAATTCTAATAAATGTCTGTATTTTGTAAAATCTTTTATTAAATCTCAACACGTCAAATGCCGGACACTACTAACAAAAGCCGGACACCGTTAAATTTGGCTGGACACATATTCTTTTTTTTAAGACATTGGAAGGCAAACAAGCAGACGGATTTAGTGATAGTAAAAAATTCACATCGCTTAGAGACACCAAAGGTGGTAATGGAGCGTTGACAACCTAAGGCCGTGATGTTAGGCCCTAAGCAAACGTAAGTTTACTGGCTACCTTACCCTCTGAACCGAAACACGTCAAATCACTGATATACGAAAAGCCTAAGATATTTTTCACACGTGATACGTCCCAGTTACCGGGTAGCGGGTCTCTGCGTAGTAAATAAAGGCATATACGTTGTTTTTACACGTGTCGATGTAATTTAATAGGCAAGTGGCACCAGATGTTTTATAAGGCACTAAACGAAATGCGCTGCCAACTTTCAAGACTGAGTACACTCTTTGTATATATTAAACAAATCAATAATGATGTATACGTAAATCCATAATCTCTATGAACTAGTTCTTATGTTATAGGTCAAGATAATGAGGTTATTGTTAATAGGATCCATATCTTAGCCTATGTCAATAACATATGGACTATGTTTGTAATAATTAATTCCTGAACTAGTGCTAAGAAAAAGATATTATAAATAAAGATATAATATGCTCTTGTTAATACTTAATTGTACCATTTTGTAATAAGTTTAATTGTGTACAATAAAGAGTTCATTCATTCATTCATTCGATCATTCATTCATTCATTCTGTCATTCATTCATTCATTATATGTACTTGATTAGGTACATGTTCCCATTAGTGCCAAATAAATGTACAAGTTCAAGTTATTAAGAGCGGTTTACACTTATGAAGTACGGGCATTAAGTTTTTTTTCTGCGTTTTTTTTGAAAAATAACTATTGACAATATTTTTAAACTAAGAAATTTGCTGAAGTGAACAATGGTTCCCGAGTGGCGGCCTCGCACCGGAGCACGTAGTGTTGGACGACCACCCACCCGGTGGACTGATATGGACAAAGTTGCGGGGAGTCGATAAATACAAGCGGCTGGTGACCGTGACTTGTGGCGCTCTTTGGGGGAGGCCTATGTCCAGCAGAGGACGTCCTCCGGCTGATGATAATGATGATGAACAATGGTTTATTTTCTACGAATACGATCACTTTAACTAAGTGCTAGATTTTGTGCACTTGCACAGAATAGTGCAACGGTCCTACCTATTTTGCCACCATAATATCCGTGATTGCTACTTTCGTTTTCCAATTGTCTCTCCTATGTGGCCTAATCTGGGAGTAAGTTAACAGGATACTTTCCTATTTCTAGATTAAATCATAACACACGTTATGGCGGCTGTGGTGAGTACAAATAATATGATGACGCCATTAGGTACTGAGTAAAATTTGACTTATGATTTCAATTTAATTATTGCGTGTCAGATATTAAGATAGATGATATTTTGGGTTTTTGGAAAAAAGTTCCTTACGGATTACGGACTTATAAAACCGTTAAATGAAACGTGCGCAGGCGCGACAGTCGTGTACACAAGCGAGTGGTGTAATACCTTTCTCTTTTTCCCTCACTCCAACCTGCCTATGCATAGAATACTTATACTCATGAATTGTGTCGATTCTACATTAGTAGAAGGAACTTCGATCCCACCTCGTGTCCTACGACACCAAATTATATTTAAGAAACCTTTTAGTTAATTTTTTTTCATCTTATTAAAATATTTTTGAAGTGAAAACTTCTTTAGCAGAGTTACGCACTATTTTTGGAATAGGTAAAAACTTTTAAACTCGCGTCAGGACATATGACCTGATCGAAAATTCGTAAGACGGATGGAGAGTAAACAGCCGGCGAGTCGTAGGAGAGGAAGTACCTCCTCTCTTTTTACAGCGCGGACAAAATGAATGTCTGCGCCTGTTGTTTCCTTTAGGCAGCGCAGGACCTCTTGTCATTTTTGTGTACGATAGCGCAAAAAATTAATATGTATTCTACCACATAAATGATAGTACTTTCATACTAATAATTACAGCAATTCTTGCAAAATTATTCCCTAACCATTCCAAAACATCAAAAATACAAAACGTTAATATTCAAGTTTTCACTTCTGCCAGCACTCCCGGAGTGCAACCCGTCGTTTATTTCTGTAAAGTACTCTATCTAGATGATTTAAGGTACTTTCTCTCTATGTGGTATGGCCATGGAACAGATTGTGTACTTACGCTTACGCTTTTTATTCATTTATAATTCTTCTCCCTCATATTACAGACTCTTTTCTTACGGAACTCTAGAAATCCATTAATTTATCTTGATGATTTAGTTTAGAAAGTCACAAAAAAATAGATAGCAAGTTTAATTGTTTATGATAACCCTGAATTGTAAATAAATAAGGATAAATGATGGTGATATAATTGAAACCGATCAATGTAGTTTTTTTGTGAAATGGTTAATTCTTTAATTGATATTTATAAAATACTAATTTTTGCCGCTGCTTCTCCTGTTTTTACATCAAACCTTAAAATCTATACTAATAAAATAACATGTCCTGACTGGCTGACTGATTTAGCATCGTCGAGTGAAAAAGTTCAAGTTAAACCGTAAAGTTTAGGTAAGTAGGGTCGTTTCATTGAGTAAACACCCACTTAGGACGGAATTTTGGAAATTCTGTCTATAAGGGGGTGAAATACGGGTTAAAAGTTTTTTTATGACCTTGGAAGACAAACAAGCAAACATATTTCCTGATAGTAAGAAATTCACACTAGAGACACCAAAGGTGGTAATGGTGCGTCGCCAACATGAGGTCGAGATATTAGGCCTCGAGCAAAAGTAAGTTTGCCTGCTACCTTACCCTCCGAACCGGAATAAGTCAATGGCAACCACTGACGTTATGGCGGCAGGAATAGGCAAGGCGGTGGTACCAATTCGGGAAGGTAAGTTTGTATGGAAGACTCTCATTTTTAAGTTTGAAATATGAAACTTTACTTCTGCGCTATTTATTAAAAACGAGTATATACGTATTTAGCATTCCTGGAATGTTTCAACCCAATTTAAAATAAAACAGGGATTAAAAGTTTGTATGAAAGTCCTTATTAATAGTCTGTAAATAGTAAATATATTAACTGCCACGTGAGCAAAGCCGCGGGTTGACATTTAGTCTTTCTTTAAGAGTAAAATATATTTTCTAATCTAAGGATGTACATACCCTTAGATCGCTTGTTTATGGAATATATTTACCTAAATTTCGTTATATGGATTGTTAGAATATTTATTTTTAGTGCAGTCATTCATGATTCACTGGTATTGGTATCACTGTTTCACCGCGTGTTGACGTCTTAATTTTTACAGGAGACTTGATAAACTAGCTCTTAGTAACTGGTAACATACATTTATATTCTTGGTGTATGTAGGTGGCATATTATACGTTTACGTTATCGCAATCTATACTTTTATTGTTGTTCCAATTCCATAAGCACCAGCATATTCTTTGTCTTTATAAGCCTTTCTTCTGTTCCGTAGCCGTAAGGCAAAAATTAGAACCATTAACATCGTATTGATAAACACAGACTAAAGTTAGAGTAAAATTAAGTTGATGTTAGAATCTGTATCACATTGTGATAAACACTATTATATGAGATTGAAATTTGGAGTACTTCACAATGTATCTATTAATAATACCGGATGTCACATCCACTTCAGTCACAAACTACTAGGACTGTATACCTAGTTGAAATTTCGCAGGTAAATGTCCTCAGTAACCCGCTTTACAATTTTATATAATACATCGCACGCTCTTACATGTGGGATATTTATAATTTTATAGGTCTTTAAAAATTAAACTGAGGTTCTTTTAGGTTCTTAAAACCAATTTAACTCAAAGTCAATCTCTTGCAAAATAACAAGTAAGAGCGGCCAACCCGGCTTCTTTTTCATACAAACGCTCATACGTGATTATGGCTTTGTAAAAGATCGTCCTTTGAAACTTTTGAGCTAATTAGTATCTTTTGCACTATACTTATGTTTCTATGGTAATAAAAAATCTGAATTTGGAGAAACCAATTCACTATAAACCTCCGAAAATCTGCCTTTTTTCACAATTTTTGTCTGAACTTTGGCCGTTTATAATGAACTCATAAATGGTAAAACTAAAGAAAATATTTTTATAGAAACCTCGAAAATGTAATAGAGATTCTAAATATAAACATTTATTTCACGAACTTGTAAGGATTTCCGAAAAACACGTATTTCCTTGAACATGTTTAATGAAATTTATTCACACTATTTTTCTTTCAATGTTATCGCGTTCTCACTTTTTTTAAAAGTTACCGAATGCAAACCGAGCTCTCAAGCGCTATCTCTCTTTTTTCGCTGAGCTTCTTTTTCTTACATTGTGCTGGATGAAACAACAAGCTTTTCAACGCGAGCGCATTGATGCCGAGAAGGACCCTCTTAAGAGAGTCAAAAGATAGAAAATATATGTAGCAGGTTACCAACGGTTCAACGAAAGTTGATTTGAACAAAATGAAGTTATAGTTTTTAAAAAATGTTAAAGAACCATAGACATTTTTTAAGTCAATTTGCTCCTTTCTGGGGCCGGCTACGATCTTTAGGCCATGCTGCCATGTCTGCCGCATTAATAAATTCTATTTAGCAACCATAAGTCGTTATATAACAAGTCATGTCACTGTCTTGAGTAAAGCGGTGGCCTCGCTACTAAAGTTTATTTAGTGAGATTTGGCGGCAGCGAGGAAATACACGATACACTAATTTCTTCACAATTATTTCACCTGTGCACTTTAAGTGATCAAAATTGAACTAATTACCACCTAAATTAAACAATTTTACTCTTAATTGATACGAAGTTCTAGAATTACGAAAAAACTACGACTTTCACTATGGCGCCAAAATCAGAACTGTAGATACATTTTTGACGTTTACACTTTTTCAAATGACTAATGATAATAAACATTTTGTGACAGTAGCATTATAATTTGATTGTTTTTAAATTGTAAACAGCTTATTTTTTACTATTATTTTGTCATGGCCTTGTTACTTCTGGACAGGCTATTATCGGCTAGTCTTAAAAGTAATTGATCTGTAATTACAATTAAAAGTACTAGATATTGTTGGCGATCAGCAATTAAAACTTAATCGTAGATTTATTTTAAGAGGTTACGAAAGGAATAATGGTCCAATTATTTAAATAGTGGAATGAAGGCTTTTGAAATGTATCAAAGTCGTACATAATTGATTTGTAATTTTTAACGGCAACAAGCTATTGTTGGCGGTTTTATCTGCACTAATAATAATAAATAAATAAATCAATAAAATAAATGAATAAATAAACCAATAAAATAAATAAATAAATCACTAACAATAAATCACTAACTCCAACAATAAACTCCAACAGTCAATCAAACATGACAATACCACAGACTAAGTATTCAATAGTATTAACGTACAGAATACTCACTACATACAGATACAAACAAACATATCTTCACGACTTTTACGGATTCAGAGAGTGTTGAATGCCAAATTACATGATCCTTGCAAACCTGCCTGGTTTCTTCCAAATGCATTCATTCAAACACGCCGGTTTCGGAGACTGTTGACATCACCCTTGCATAAAACCAAAGCTTTGATGGACATCCATCCACATTCGCATAATATGTGTCCTTTGTCAATATTTCTTCTGGCGTTCTTTACTCATGTACGAACCTAGGGAGCCTACCCTTTCTCATTTTATAGCAACACCTTATTTCAATCCCACTCATTCTTGGATCTTACTGTTGCAAATGCGATCAGCGAGCGTTACACCACCGATTTTCCGTAGAGCTCACATTTCGGCCGAATTTATTATGATCTCATGCTACCCAACAGTCGCTTCGATACAACGATGATAAGATGAGAACAGAATTATGTAAGCAAGTCTATAAACCTGGCTCAAAACTTGCTACAACTGCTGCAACATAATACTCAATAACACAAAATTAAAAATTGTAAAAGCAACATGTAAAATAGACAGGAACAATCTCGATCATGTCAGCT
>NJDD01011810.1:21090-36042 GCA_002245505.1 Calephelis nemesis
CCCGCGTAGTCTACTAATTTGATAATCCTTGTTATGGTAAAAATACACTTATAAAAAATATACTTATGGTAAAAATTACTGTTAAAAATTTTTCCTACGCAAATTGTGCCATCCCCGTTCACCCTCATAGGGGTTGATTTTCAAAAAACGCTTAGATATGTATATCATAATTTGTATTGCAGAGCATTATTTCAGTGTCACGCAAAATGTTTCAATAGCATTAAATTTTCCATACAAATTTAGATACCCCCTTTAACCCACAATGGAGGTGAATATCGAAAAATCCTGAAATACGTGTTTCATCATTTGTACTAAAAAGCATTAATTCAAAGTTTCATGCAAAATTAATGTGCAATAAATATATTTTTCTCATACATACTTTGACACCCCTTTTAACCTATTTTGGGGTTGAATTTCCAAAAAATAATATGCCTATGTCCTTCTCATCAATGCAAACTATCTACATACCAAATTTTAGCAAAATCGGTGAAGTGGTTTAGGCGTGAAAAGGTAACAGACAGACAGACAGAGCTACTTTCGCATTTACAATATTAGTGTGGATATGTCATTCTTATTAGATTTTTATTACATTTAGATTATTTGCTTAGGTATATTTATTTATTGTGCATGATGCCCTTCACTTTTTTATGATGATGGAAGGCAAACAAGCAGAAGGGTTTCCTGATGGTAAGAAAAAGAGGTGGTAATGGTGCGTTGCTTAATTGCCTAATTTTTACAGTTGGCTGGCAGGAAACTGTAGACCTAGAGATAAGCCCACCTTTTTTGTTTTTCCGTATATTGTAATGCTGTTCGTGTTTTATGTCAAAAATCGTGTACAATAAGGAATGAAATAAAAAAAAATCACCTATCACCTATGATAAACAACCTACCTTTCACATCTACCAAATAAATAAATATTCCCAGACAAGTTACACAACTTAAATCTAACCCCAAGGTAAGCAAAGTGTATGCTTGTGTAATGAATGTTAGTCAACGATACTAATACATAGAAATACTTTAATAGATACCAAGATAAATTTAATAAACACCCAGACCCGGAAATGCAGATATCTAAACGTACATCACACAAATGCCTGCCCTCGTCGGGAATCGAACCCGAGCTTCGCAGTTGATCGGTGTAGTAAGGCGTATACGCTAGCCACTCAACCAACGAGGCGGTTAATATAAGCTAAAAAATAAAAAAATCGATCTAATCTTTTCGAAGTAGTTTAATAAATGATCAGTCGTGACATTTAAATTGATAGATAATTCAGTTTCATTACATGTCCATTCATAGATAGTAAAGAGACGATACCGTAGACATGATATGATATATGTTTTTAAATAGCTCTAAAACCTATTTGATACGTGTCTGTAAAGATTACTTGGAATGTAGACGTTTTTCGTAGAACCGTGAATTGTCTGTTTACTTATCTTAAAATGATATAAAAATATCACACGTTTACGTTTTCGTTAAGTTGGTCTTTTTTCCTGCAATGACTCTTTCATTATACTTCTACTACTACCAAACCATATACAAAGCTAGAATTCACACACATTTTTGAAGTGAAAACTTCTTTAACGGCGTTTCGCACTTTTTTGGAATGGGTAAAAACTTCTAAACTCGCGTCAGATCGTAAGATGGCGCAGAGCTCGTGCGCAAAGAAGACGGCGCAACATCTAAAATAAAACGTAGATTCATTGCTGTATTTCCGAAGAGTAGAGTAGAATATACCTACCATTACATTCTCACAAGACAACATGATAAAAGATAAGTATAATACCAACATACAGTCTCTATTTGTTCCATCTTGAAAATAAGTTTTATGTGTAGACGAGCAATGTTCGTTATACAGATAATACGACGACGCTCCTAGCCATTACATGGTCTTACTTTAGCGAGTTTTTGTCAAGCCAATCGCAGGTTATTGATATGAAAATAATATTTTGCATATATATATAGATAGAGCTTTAATATTGAAAATTAAAGAAATTCGTGCAAAATGGTTCCCTAACCATTCCAAAACATCAAAAATGCACAACGTTAATATTCAAGTTTTCACTTCTGCCGGCACTCCTGGCGTGCAACCCGTCTTTTTGTTTCAATATTAATAATAGCACAATAAAGCGCTTACAATTTTGCCAAAACTAAAAAAAACTGACTTCGTTTCTGTATGTAAATCATTCATGTACACAAAAGTTAAGTATGTCCCTCGATTTTTCTGGGATCCCGTCATAAAAAAAAGTATCTTCACGCCCATATCCCCGAAGAGGTAGGCAGAGGCACAACCAGGGCACCCACGATTAGCCGAAGACACTAAGTCCCATAATGTGATAGGTGGCAAGCCTATCGCCAACCGGGCACATTATTTTTTTATTAGAAAATTGGAAAAATCCAATTTTCTTTTTAATCCCGTCATAAAATCCAAATTATCTGGCAATCGAACCACATGAAAAGCATGGTGTTTTAAATGAAATAAGAATTATTAAAATCGGTTCAGAAATGGAGACATGGCTTAACATACATATAAAAATAAAGGAAAGAAAATATTTTAATTTTTTGTCAAAGTCGATTTAAAAAAACGACTCCAATTTCATTTCTATGTCATCGAGGTAGTGCCTCATTTAAAAACAATAGCAATCATCATGAAAATCGACACTCATTAATATATTACCTAGTACTTTTAGGAAATCGAAATGAATGTTTCGAGATTATACTAGGTTATGTCTAGTCTGTTCACTAGATATATTGGAAAACCACCGAAATTTAGAATTTAAGGGGTCAAAGAGAACAAAACGGACCTTGGGTAGCTTAAGAGGAGTAAGATAGTAGAGATGGAGTAACTAAAGCATGCTGATTATATTAATCACATCACAGCTCTTTTAAATTGCCTTATTCGAATTAAGTGCATGCTGCAGGTGATTGCGGCAGCATGCTAAAGAGCTTTGCCGCAAAAGTCCCTGTACTGTTAGCATGATAATAATTCTAACACAGTAAATGTGTCGTAACCAAGTTTTGGTTTTCAAATTCTTTTTTCGGAAGATAGCTAACGACTCGGGATAATCCAACATAAATTTAACAAGATTCCTAACTACTATAGTTACTTCAATATACCTACTTTAAAACATTGTAAAAGTTAATAAAAAGGGTGACCATATTCGAATCATGTTATCCATACCTTCATAATAATCCTTTCATTCTAAGCAAAATACCCACTTGCACTCGAAAATTATTAGACGTGAGCGCGGTACATCAGACGACCGCGACACCGCGTGAGCTTATACATGTATTGCACACTAGCGACCTGACCCGGCTACATTCGGGTAATAGGACATTATATATGCTAATAATAGAGAGGAAAGTTTTCCTTGTTTGTATCGAATAGGCTTCGAATCTACTAGAAGACTCTAAAAAATATTTTCTTAAAAACCCACAATACCTCTTATAAATATAAGATACTTTTTTACTACGGTAAAAAGCTTCATTCCTACGGAAAAACGGGTAATAAGACAGCGAGGCTAGGGGAGAATTACCCTTTCATGTTGGGATCAGTGATCGGTATGTCAACTACTAAACGGCTTAACCGATCGGGTTGAAATTTGGTAAGTATGTATATTTCCATGGTTTCACAGATACTTATTACGCATACCTAATATTTTTTTCTATTCAGGAAAACTAAAAAAAGCGACTTTAATTTCATTATATGTTATCTGGAAAGAAATAAATGACATACATACTTATAATTATGTAACTAGTTCAAGTAAAGTGCAAGTAGTTTCTAAACAATTGTTGCAAAATTTATCTACAATCACCCTTGAAATAATGTCTACCTTACGAATATTAATATCCACTTGTAAGTGGCAAAATAATTGAGACCCAAACATACAGCCATCTCCCTCTGCCAGGCAGCTCGCAAGAAGCGAGCACAGGTAAAAATATAGGCCATCACCAAGACCACTTGTGGTGAGTGCTGTACAGAAACTTGCTCGGGTAGGGATCCGCCGCCTTACCTATTGCTATCGCCATAATGACTCTGTCATATTCTGGCCCGGAGGGAAGGGTAGCCAGTAGATTTTTTTTATGATATTGGAAGGCAAACAAGCAGATGGATTTCCTGATGGTAAGAAATTCACGCCGCCTAGATACACCAAAGGTGGTAATGGTGCGTTGCCTACCTGACCCCGGAATGTTAGGTCTCGGGCAAAGATAAGTTTATCGATTACCTTACCCTCTAAACCGGAACACGTCATGACGTTATGGCGGCAGGAATAGGTAAGTTGGTGGTACCAATCCGGGTGAGTCGCTTCGAAACTCTACCACCTAGTCAGATGTCACAGTGCTAGTGTCGGTAAGCCTATACTCGCCTTTTACGAGCTGCCTAGCAGAAAGTCTATTTTGCGGAGGACACAGGACCAATACGGGGAAACCTCTCTCCATCTCATTTCTTACCATCATGAGACCCGTGTTATTGTTCGCTGATTTCTCAAATGAAAAAAGTAAAAACCAGCCAAGTGCGAGTTGCTTAGCAACCGCTTCGCGCTGGCGCCTATTAGATTAGATATTAATTTTTATTTTAATATAATATATAAATCTCGTGTCACAATGTTTGTCCTCAATGGACTCCTAAACCACTTAACCGATTATAATAAAATTCGCATACCATGTGCAATTCGATCCTACTGGAGAGATAGGATAGTTTAAATCTCAATATTATGATAAAAAAAATACCGTCCAAGCGAAGCCGGAACAGGCAGCTAGGTAATTAATATATTTCTTTAAATATACTTACAAATATTCAAGTTTCTACCAGTTTATTAAGATCGAGTAAAATTTGCTTCAAAGTTGCATTTGTTGTGTGGAAGCCCCCTTTAATATTTACTTTATTGTTATTTAATTATTTATTTTGAAAGGTAATATACAAGTAAATATTTTGTGAAAATTTGAAGCGTTTACCTGTTACTGCTTTTAATATTGAGCAAAAAAACACGTGTGTTGTATGAGGACCTTAATATTTATTTTTTTTTAATTTTTAGAATTTTTTGTTACAGCGCCAACAAAAATACATCATTTGTGAAAATTTCAGCTTTCTAGCTGTCACGGTTTATGAGATAAAGCCTAAAGACAGATAAACAGATATACAGACAGCAGAGGACCCTAAAAATTATCATCCTCTCGTTAATCTTGGCAAAAGTGCCTGCTTCTTTTAAGAAGCGCCTTATCATAATGCTCATTCAGTGAGCATCTTTCCAATCATGACATTGAATGTGTTATTTTGTAACTCCATACAAATTACTTTCAGTAGAGTTTCAGCTCGCGTGCCGAACACACTATGACAGTCTTCAACAAACCTACACCTTTTGAGGAAGCTTTGGAACGAACAGGTGATATTTTCTTAAAATCCTTTATACAGTTTAGACCTAACAGATTTTGATGAAATTGGCCAAAATATATTTGATATTTTCCGTCGTCGGCGCTTGGTAATACTTCCAAATATTCACATTTTTAAATGAAGAAACACTTGTACTGTTTTACGTATCACTTATAATTTATTATTTTATAAATAGCATACCGGTTTCGCTTATGACAGCATCATCAAGTTCATCATCATAAGTAAGTTATAACATAAGTTATTAACAGAGACTTTAATTTAGACTTTACAGATTTTGATCAACTTAGCTACGGTTTTATGGTCAACGCCAAGTAGTACCGCGATAACAACAAACAAACTAATCTACAAGAATTCTTACCGTCTTATTATTAAACACGGAGTAAAGTACGCGAAGTCTCAACCTGGTATTATAGTCTTTATCACAATGTGACACAGACTATGATACCAACAAAATTTTACTCCTATGTTAGTTCAAGTTTATTCATAAGACGGTAAGAGTATTGTTTATATTTAGAAGCGTCCCTGAGTTTAGAATTTGAAAACTTGTCCCAATGTATAATTTTTTGGAATATTTTTTCATGTGCACATAGCTATGATTTGTACATTACACTATTATATATTTATATTGGTCTATTTCCTTTAAGGACTATCGGGTCATAGTTATGGAAGGCATCATACGTCCTTTAATAAATCACATTTATCTAGCCAAGTTAAGTGTATTTTTTCTGTCTTTCCGTATACTATCCTTATTTGTATTACATACCTTTAATAGTTTATTTTCCTTTTGGTTAAATTTTAAAATTACTCTTCCTAATGTAAACCATGATACGGTAAGCCCATAACCTCTCGTTTGTAACTCTCTCTAAATCGAAACTACCCCCACTTGTTGCACCGCGAGCCGGTAATCGACAGACAGGGGTTAGATAAAACGATTATTTTAAAAATAGGGCATTTCTCTGAATCTAATAGGAATTATGCATGATGCATCTATAAGCATGTCGTTAAAAAGTTAATATAGAAAACATATGTTTTTCCTGTATCTCATTCTTATTATTATTATATGTCTTCAGTAGTATTATAATTAGTACGAGCCTGGCACAGACCTCTGACTGCAGCTCTTACTTTGAAGCAGAACAGACGGCACTGCTCGTCATCTGTAGTCAGGCCAGAAGTAAGCATCTAAAGGACACTGAAGAAACCCCCAAGATTATAAGCTAATTCATCCCAAGAGCTTTTTATAGTCCCTAGAGACTGTAGGTCTTGCTGACAAATCTAAGCTTAAAAAGTAAGAGTTGTGATCTCAATAGATCTAGTTAGGTCACAGTAATCCTCAAGGTAGCTTTACCCAAACCCTTAAATGTAATGATAACCAAAAACTCCAAAGTTAACAAATTATAGGTATGATTGTATTACGGTTGATAAAACATAGAACTACTTAAATAGATAGTAAAATAAATTTAATGAACACCAAGTCCCGGAAATACAGACATTTAAATGTTCATCACACAAATAACTGCCCCCGTCGGAAATCAAAACACGAGACTGGCGGTTAATCTTTGGCGTTAGGCGAGTACCCTTCGCCCAATGAGGCGGTCAAATGTGAAAATAGAGTAGAAGAAAGTAAAGTACTTAATTATAAACTTAATATATATAAATTACTTGTTACGTTGTTTGTCCGCGATGGACTCCTAAACTACTTTATCGATTTCAATTAAATTTGGACACCGTGTGCAATTTGAACAAACTTGAAAGAACTTGAAAGACCTTTATCTCAATTTATGATAAAAAAGTTACCACCCAAGCGAAACCGAAAAAGGCAGATAGTTTTAACATATTTTAGCTGCTAAGAGGAAACTCAACGTATTGACACAATTTTCGTATCATTTCATTACAAGCATTTTATATTATTATTCATGTTAAGTCATCTGGCACAATGTGTACTGATATCTAAACAGTTTCTTATCTCGATGTACTACAGACAGAGTTAGGGTGGGTACAGACATTTGTTACGCGTTAACATTTTTATGGGGTACCTTTTATTCCTTTCGATTACGAGGAAACTAGGAAAAAAACATTTTGAATTTTCCGGTGTTGGACTTAACTTCTCGAGGTCCCGGGTTCGATTTATTTTTACTAGAAAATTGAAAATAACATTTTCAAAAATAACGTTGCCCGGGATTGGATATGTGCCCGGTTGGCGATAGGCTAGCCACCTATCATATTGTGGGACTTAGTGTCTTATGCTAGTCGTGGGTGCCCTGGTTGTACCTCTGCCTACAAATTCAGGGTTATAGGCGTGAAGCTACATTTTTTTTATTTTTTCCCTATGGAATGTACGGGTAGAACGAAATTCACCGGATAATCTATGCTCATATTCTTCATTATTTTTCTTAACTAAAACATTCTTATTATTTTTATTAATTTTCTGTTGCTATGTTTATTTTTAACAGCAGTAAAAAATCTGGTTCCTAGTTGTAATTTATTAGATATGGTGTAGCAATCAAGCAGGCGACTTTCTTGATTATAAGAGGCAACCATAACATCTGTGGTGTATGACCACAGATGTTCCGAGTGGCTAGGTCACATAGGTATGCAAGCTTAAGGCCCTATAGGTACTCAGTCAGCCAGAAGAGCCAATCACCGCGCTCCCCCGTTCTATGATTACTATGAACAATGGCGCTCTAAAGTAAACGTTTTAAGCGACAAATCACTATTTTTGACACTATAAAAGTAATTTGAAAAAAGTATAAAAACTGAAACACTTATCTTTTAGGTATAGTACTTATCTATGTTTACATTAAATCTGGTGTCGATATTTTCATATTTGAAGTAGACATCTGCGTTTTGCTTGCAAAAAAGGGTAAACTTTATGATTTTTTTCTATCGAGCAAAGTGAAATCAATCGTGTTTTGGAAACACTAGTCTAGTAAATCATATTCATGTTAATCTTGTGTATTTTTATCCGCAAGATCCATGATTGCTTTGTATAAAAAAAAACAGTAAACTGCTTACGTATTTTAGCGTATATGGCCCCTTAACGAAGCGCCTTAACAGAATATCGCTATAAGATTAGCAAAAACAGCGACAATGTTGGTAATAAGAGTTCTAGGCGGTTGTAAATACTGGTTGTAAACTCTGGTTCCAAACCAATTGCATCTGTCGGGACATCCGGTAAATTTTATACATATCACTATATAGTATAAAACAAAGTCGCTTCCTCTGTCCCTTGCGATTTTTTTAATAGATAAGTGATTGAAGAGGAAAGTTTATATATTGTATATTTTAAAACCGTGTCAAGCCTCTCGCCCCGGCTTCGCTAGTTTTATAATTAATGGAAGATGGAAACAATTTTTTCTCCAAGGGTATTTTTTCTGGTTTTTAAGGTTGGAAATTTTATATTGTGCATATTCTATGACATAATATACTTAGTTGCGTGTAAAACTAATAATGTCCTTGTTTTCATAATATTTAGATAAAACGTCGAGACATAGACTTTGGTGGAGAGTTGCCTATTTAGATAAAAAATAACAGGCTTCTTGAATAAACTTCTTTATAATAGTTTTAATTTCTTGATACCCATAGTTTTCAGTACATAGTATAAAATAAAGTCGCTTCCTCTCTCCCTATGCCCCTTTGTATGCTTAGATCTTTAAAACTACGCAAAGGATTTTGATGCGGCTTTTTAATAGATAAAGTGATTGAAGAGGAACGTTTATATGTATATTTTACACCCGAAGCAGGGGAAGGCCGCTAGTTAAAGTTAAAATTAAATAAAATCTTGACTTTGTATGAAATGAAGGTATATTTAACGTTTTAAGGAGTTTGCTAGAATTAAACTTGGACTTTCTTTCAAGTAATAAATAGTTAGTTCATCAGTGTTAATTAATGAATATAATTATAATTATTATATGTGATAACTAAGCACTGACGTTAAAGTAACAGCAATAGATAGTACCTATTCAAGTCACAGACCTCTATCACCTAGTGTTGAAATTTGCCTGACTGTGACAATCTGACTTACGCCTCTTATGAGGTGGGCAAGCTGTTGGCCTACTTTTTTAGGAGTAAGGGACACGGAACGGAAATAATTTTTTACGAGGTGGGCAAGCAGTTGACCTACTTTTTTAGGAGTAAGGAACACGGAACGGAAATATTTTTTTACGAGGTGGGCATGCAGTTGACCTACTTTTATAGGAGTAAGAGACACGGAACCGAAATATTTTTTTCTGTTGCCCCGAGTCCTGCAAGTAGAAGAGAACATCTGCCTTTGCTTGGCATTTCGTTAGAAGCTAGCACAGATAAAATATATAACATTACTAACAAGACCACTGGAGATAGGAGATAGATGCTGACCAACGATATCTATGGTATTTTTTATGATACTGTAAGGCAAACAAGCAGACGGATTTCCTGATGGTAAGAAATTCACGCCGCCTATAGACACCAAAGGTAGTAATGGTGCGTTACCAACCTGAGGCCGGGGTGTTAGGCCTTGAGCAAAAGTAAGTTTACCGGCTACCTTACCCTCCGAACCGAAACACGCCATGACGTTATCGCTTCAGGAATAGGTAAGGCGGTAGTACCAATCTATAAGCCACGGTGGTGCCTCACCACCGTGAAAACCGTGTGCTTGTTAGCTAACCTCTTACATTACAGGAAATAAATCACACTATCGCATTTCCTGTCCACAATCAAAGCTGAACCTCTACAATGGTCGGCATGAATGCTCTATGGTCGGCTAACAAAAGTCGGTTAAGAATACACAATAAACTCTCCCTCAATAATTATGTCAAATGAAAGATAGCTTTATTTTTAAAACAACCTTGAAATTATTTAGATAGTATTCAAATTTAATAGATAATTTTCAAACCTACTTTTTATTCGACTTAGAAATGTGCAGGTTCTCAATTTGACTACATACGTATTTTTTTTACACGATTATTCGGCTAATAACGAAATAGCGAACTGATTTTGATGTTTTTTTTAAAATAATCATTCACGCCGAGGTGGTTCCGTTGTAGTTTTATCATAATCCGACTAGTGGTTTGGGAGTAGTAGGATGTTGATAAAGTTTTTGTGGGACTATTTCGGAATTATTAGCTATGCTTCGAAAAAAGAATTATCAAATTGTGACGTGATAATTAATTTGTAATCTTAATATAGGTACATAAATTATTTTTGTGTAATTATTTAATAATTACTGCTGAAATTTGTTCCAGTTTTCTCTTAATTAGGTTTTTAATTACGCATCCTTAAATCATGTGTACTAAGCTTAAATAAAGCTATTTATAAACTGGTAGACATATGGCTTAGAATACTATCTCTAAAGATAATTTTCAAACAGTGATTTTTATAAGGAAGACTATTAGATTACACCATACGTATATTACTAATTCACGCGGCGAACTTCATTCCGTCTGACAGCTATTAACAGTTTTTACAGGGAAAAAAAACCGGCCAAGTTTGAAGCGGGCTCGCACAAAGAGGGTACCGTACAAACATGTAGATACATAAGTAAAAGTTTTCTAAAGTTATTGAGATTTGAGTATTTGTATGAATTTTAGCTTGATACCTCCACACGCTCCTGATAAAAATGGTCTTGACAAACGGGCACCAAAGTGATTTACAGGGTATAAGGGTTCTGTTTTTTTTTTGTCTATTTGAAGTACAGAACCCTAAAAGTATGTGTTCTTACTAATTTTCTGAATCTGATTCTTAATCAAAGATGGATAGTAATTGATTCTTTATACGAACTCCATTTAGTCCACTCAACTGTCAGTTAAGAAACTACTTTATTTAAAAAAAGTAGCCTATGTTTAATCTAGATTTTTTAAACGAATTTTGGCTAAAATGTATTTTGACTTTCATGATGTTAGCATGGGCACAGTATTAACTTTTTTTCTACTAAAATAATCTCCAAAAAAATAAAACGGTAAAACAACGTTCGCTGGGTCAGCCACTAATTTTGTAATAAAGTCCAAACACCAATAATATTAAAAATTTGTATATATTATCCAAAAACAAAAACTATAGATGACCTGTAACGTATAGATGTTTGTCTATATTCCAGGTTTCAAGTTAATATTTTGTTTTATAGTCAATATGGTAGTATAGTGCCAACTTTTTTTTACAGATGGCTGAAAAAATATAGTAAAAAACAAAGTCGCTCTGTCCATATTTAAACTTAGATAATTAAAACTACACAACATATTTTAAAGCGTTTTTTTTTTTATAATTAGAATGATTTAAGGAGGAGGTTTTAATGTGTAATTGTATAAAAGTTTTTTTAACCTCTGTGAAAGAGGGTACGGGCTGCTAGTAGGTACTACACAACAAAAAAAAATTGAACTACGCGTTAAATAATAATAGGCTTTATAGTAAAAACACATAGATAAGTAAATAAACAAATTCATTATGCCTTTCACCCCAGTCCCATTCCATAAACTACAGCAACCTTCATAAATGACATAAGAACCATCTCGATCACGTCAGTTTTCAAATAAAAAATATCTCATCAAAATCCTTCCATCCGCTGAAGAACTAAGATGCCATATAGACAGACAGACAAACAAAAAAAGACATACAGACAGCAACACACACACGCACGTTAAAATTATAACACCTCTCGTTTTCCGTCCGTGGTATATGTGACAATTTGCTCATTGTTGTGGGATTAATTTGTTTAGATTTGGTGATTGAGTATATTTTTTTAGTTAAATGTATACTCGATTTTTTTCAGGAAATGGACTATACAATATTCTACTAGTGTCGACATGTGCTGTAATACTTCTGGCAATTGGGATGGACTTGCTGGGTTTTTCTCTCATCATAGTTGCAGCTTGCGACCTTGAATTATCTGTAACCCAGAAAGGAATACTCACTTCGCTCCCTTATGTCGGTAGGTTGACAAAATCTATTTTTTCTGAAAAATGTGTTCCTTATATCATAATAACAGAAAAAGACTAGTGAACCTATAAACTAGAACTCGACATTCCAAACTTTATTTCTAATCGGAATAATTGCAAAATCCAAACACCAACATATCTTCAAAACTCGTGACGTCAAGGGTTCCTGAAACAAGCGTGTTTGAAGGAAAAGGGTAATAAGTAAATAGAGGAAGCCAGGCAGGAATACAAGGATCGTAACATTAATAACTCGATACGTTCTGCCTACCACGTAAAAAACTTAGCGTAACGATATATGTGTATGTGTTATTAGTGACACATGTTGACCAAATAGGTTAGGTGCTCGAGGCGTTGGCGCTTATGCTGAATACCACAGACCAACTGTAACACTTCCGATTGTTTTTTTTTTCTTGAAATGGCTGATATATCTGGCATGATATAAATCTCGCAGAATTTACAACTCCACCGGACTAAAAACTTAGGTAGACACTAGACAGGCATATTTGTAATAAACTTTGCCTCAAGCATTTATTAACTTTTTCATCGTTCACATAGTGTATTTTGGCAAAGAGGTACAAATATTCCGCTTTCCTGGTCTATATCCGGGAAAAAGCCAAAATGCACCCAAAGTCTTGATTTTTACAAAAGTTTCTTACCATCAGGAAATCCGTCTGCTCGTTTGCCTTTTTCATGAAAATAAAATATTGACTTACTTTAATTTTAGGAATTTTCCTGGTATCATACATTTGGGGCTACATCTCCGATACCCAAGGCAGGAGGTTCACCTTGATAATATCCTCACTTGCTGGTTTCGCTTTGTCCATCCTTTCAAGTTTGTCTCCAAACTGGCTTGTTCTGGCTTTCATGAAGTTTTTCGCGATATGCTTGTAAGTAATATATTTATTTCAATATAATGCATAAAACAGCCAAAATGGATTTGTACAGTAGAGATTTGTGCAGTAACTTGGCCGGGTCCACCGCTTTACCTACAGTGTTCCAGGCAGGGGGCAGGATAGCACAATAAGTCGTAATCCTACCAACTGTACGGAGACGCACTTATGTGTATCTTGGCCACAATTTTGAAGTTCCATTGTCTCACAGAACGGATTAACAGATTTTATTTAGCAGGACATTGAGCAGATTTTGGAGAATAATTAAAGTTGCATGCCGTCCTGACCTCTTAACATTTCCGAATAATGATAACTTTCTTATGCTGATTTAAAAAAAAAACAAAAAGAAAAAAAAAACATTAGAAAAAGAACAGTCAGTACTCAATTTTACACTTATAAAAATGTGTTAGGTTATCAGAAATTAAGACTTGCACCGTCATCTGGAACTTTGGGTTTTTTTATGTGAGAGGTCAGCGAACAATAAATGGGTCTCCTGAGACCCGCCGTAGACACATGAGGCGGTACAGGTGCATGATCCTGTGTCCGGAATAGTGTCTATTGTGCAAGTATATCAGCTACCCTACCGTAACATGACACTGTCATTATGACGGCAGGAATACATAAGGTGGTGGATTCCTACCCAGGTCAGCTCCCGCACAGCACTCTATCACCAGTGGTTTTGTTGTTTTTTTTATAAATTATCTATATTTTAACCTATGCGTCTTACGAGCTGCCTGACAGAAAAGCAGATATTCTACAAAGCGGACTCGAACACGAATAAACTATTCCTGCCGCCATAATGTCTGCGCTGCCGTTGACGTGTTTCGGTTCGAAGGATAAAGCAGCCGATAAACTTACTTTTGCTCGAAGCCTAACATCCTGGCCTAAGGTTGTTTTGGTGCATCTAGGCGGCGTGAATTTCTTAATATCACGAAGTCCGTACGCTTGCTTGCCTTCCAATATTATAAAAAATACGTAAATATTTGCACTACACAATGTTTTAGAAAATGTTACTTATTTTTTTTTTAAGAAATGTCCTAATACCAATAAAAAATTAATTAATTGCATTTATTACAAGTTTTATTAATAATTGCTCATATTTCTGTTCTTCCTTGTTCACAAAAAAAATCAAACAACTAGGTACGAGTGCCACTACTAGCAAAGAGTATAATAATATACCTATACAGGACCTACTAGTAATTTTTGCATCAGGCACGACTGTCGAATGTAGTTGTCAAAAACGAGGTAAACACTTGACTTCTTCTGCACCTGTCTATATTTTGTGCCCCCACAGTGATATCGCAACTGATATCGTCATGAAATAGATTGGACACCTTAGTATGAACTCGACGCTGACTCCGCCTTTTACCAGAAAACATTTATAACATTATAGAGGGTAAGAAAGGGATACCTAGTACAACACCTACAATAATAACATATTAAGCATTATGTTGTACCTAGTACAAAATATTGATTAGACTAAGAAATTTTGCTGTACGTTTACTGTAGGTATATTCCATTACCTATACTACCTTATCATTCGTATTCTCACCTTTTTTAATATATATAAGTTTATTTATTTTCAGCTCATGCGCAGCTAATTCAGCAACATACACTCTTGTGGGAGAATGCTGTATTCAAAGAGTCAGGAGCAAATACATGCTTCTTATGACATGTCTTCTTTTATTGTCTCCAGCCGTCGCAGCAGGTGTGTTTATAGACTTATTACGTCTAAGTTTTAAATTGTTCTTATCGCTCTCTTTCGTA
>NJDD01011826.1:0-17100 GCA_002245505.1 Calephelis nemesis
AGAACTTTTAAAACCAACGGACTGCGATGATATTGATCATTTTTTTCTTTCAATGACGAAAACATTTAAAAATTACCAGATTACATGCAAGTTCCTTTAAAAAGGAAACTTTTTAATATGATTAGCGAAGCCGAAGAATCTTACGTGCTGTCGTGGTATAATCAAAATATTGGTTATTCTTCAAGCTCTGGTACCAACGCAAGTAATATAGCAGGCCAGATGGATTTGCCGCCTCAGCTGGATCCTGAACAACTTGGTTATTCTTCAAGCTCTGGTAGGAATACAAATAAAACAGTGGCCCAGATGGATTCGTCTTTCCAACTGGAAGCCGTACAACCAGCATCTCCGGGGACTAGGAATACAAATAAAACAGTGGGCCAGATGGATTCGTCTTTCCAACTGGAAGCCGTACAACCAGCATCTCCGGGGACTAGGAATACAAATAAAACAGCGGGCCAGATGGATTCGTCTTTCCAACTGGAAGCTGTACAACCAGCATCTCTGGGGACTAGGAATACAGAGCCTAATTTACCATGAAGAAGAGGAACTTGTTTTCTACTTATTTTGCAGATTATGTTGTACTTTTCAATTAATATGTTAAATAAAGACAAAATTGATTCAAACTATTTTACTTACTTTAAACATACCGCCAATTTTTCCTTGGTGCTGATGCATTCTCTGTAGTGAGTGTCTTCCTTCTTGATAATGTTCTCAATCAAATTGTGTAACTCATAAAAGTTACTTCTAGATACTCGATAAGAATTTTCGAATATTTCATCATCAGCCGTATAAAAAAAGGCAAAGAATTCTCCATGTAAACGATGATATTTAATATGGTTACGTATCCAAAACCTGTGTGTTCTTCTATTGTTTAAAATTATAGAACTAATAAACTCCGTATCTTCTGCTTCCATTTCTTCATCGCAAATTGTTAAATATAAAAGTATCTTCTTTTTCCAATTATCCATATCTATTTTACGCACTTCTACTTCCAACAAACTCCGTCTATGGACTGGATGGTACAGTATGCGCAAACCTCGCAACACATCCTTCTCAACACATCCCTCGCACACATCCCTCGTACACATCCCTCGCACACATTCCTCGCTTGTTTTGTATGCGTTTGTCTTTTCATAAGTTACTAGATCTTTTTCTCGTTAGCAATCAAAACGAAGACGCGCATTTACACATGCAACATTAGTACTTTTTTTATTTCTTTAACTTTAGAAATTTAAAGACGAGACATAAATTAATAATAATCTTATTTTCAAATGTTTAATGACGCAAGGCATCCAGAGGAGGATTAAATGTAAAAACCACCCTAGGCAAACAGCTTTTGGGCATCCCTCTATTTGAAAACTAGGTAGAACACTTGTACTTAGGCATGAATGAAATATTTTTTGCTGAGAGTGAAGAAATCAAGAAGGACAGAAGAAACATGGAAATCCCCTATGATCCTCTGGAACCAGATCTGACTGTGTATGTGTTTTGACATAAACATTAATTTAGATTTTTTTTCTTTATTCAAAAATTTTCAAGCGCGCCTCTTTGCAATCTTACTTACTTTGCCTTTGCCTCTGAACGCATTGCATGTGGATCGCGCGGAAAGTTTTGTGGTGTATTATTTAATAATTATTAATCCAATTTGTATACGATGGATAAGTACAAATATTTATTATTGACTCAGGTATACATTTTAGGCCGTACATGGAATATCTTACTGAGTATATTATGATTTTTAAAAACAACAGTTTTTTTTTCAAAAGCGAAGATTTTCTTAAGAAATCTAAAATTTATTGTCCTATTAATTTTCATGCAAATTCGAATGTAGCAAATATAAAAATAAATTTTAAATAAACTTCAATTTAAGCGACGTTTGAAAATCCTTATATCATATGTACTTAAAGATTTATATTTTTCAAATTATATATACACAACTATTTATAATAGTTTTTATAACTAAGTTTAGTTTCGAACTAAAAAATACCAGAACAGCGATCTGACATAACTAACTAAAACTTCTTTCCTTAGTATATAGTTTGTTAATTACAATTTTTTATAGTATTAAAATTGTTTACATTTTTTAGTTTTTATAGTGTATTCTATTGGAGGTTTTTTATTATTTTTTTAATACTTTTTACACTTAAATGGTTTCACTTTTTACAGTAACATCAAGGCTTCTTAAATTAAAGATAATATTCTGAAAAGAGTTGACGGTTAAAAAAAACTACTTTTCTTTGTAAGCAAGTGATGGTACTGTAAAATAAAACCGATTGGTTCTAGTTTAGAACCGAAAATGAAATGTATTGTAAAACTACAAGTTATTTCACAAGTTTATTAATAATAAAGTTTCACCAAGCGTCGAGGATAGAAAGTATAAACTCAACTGTACATTTTCACATATCTTACATGAAACATATCACATAGAAATATACACATTTAGAACGGGGTTTCAAAACCATTGCGTCTATGGAATGGTTTTGAATTCTATAGAATTTACCAAACCATAAAGTTTGAAAAGACATTTAAATTAACTGTTTATTCAAATGCGATGCATACTCATTTTTATCTCCTTCTAGTGATGTAGTACAGAAAGAGACAACACGCATGAAATCTTGCTTAATACGAAACAAAGACTTTTCCCGAGTATAGTTTTGATAATAAAGTGTGATGATAGCTTTTGTAAATGAACAATAAGTACAGTTCGAAGCAAACTTAAATGCGCGTCGCGCGAATTTCATTCTGTTGTCTGGCGCAGGTACAATCGCGTGCAACAATCGATTAGTTATTTCGGCGGTATTCAATTTCTATGCGTGTGCAAGAAAGTAAAAAAGTCATGTTATATCATAATTATATCTATTATAAATTCAAAAGGTTTTGTGTTTATCAAAATATCAATATTTATTTGAATAAAAATATACAGGGTTATATCTAAAGCACCAGCCAAATTTTGAGAAACGGTTTGGAATCGAACACTTTCGATCTATGAAGTAATTAAATTAAAAAAAAAAACAATTATAATTAAATACAAGATACTTGGTTATAACGTAAACGAAGCATAAAAGTAGTTCCCACCGACAGCAGTCGCATTCGCAGACTGATGACGTCATGACTCGTGTTAGTTGCGACATAATGTTACAATAACTAAAATATTTTTGCGGATTGTTTTGAATGAATGTTTATAAAAGTTTCAATTTGGCAAAAATATTTCAAATGCATAACCTTTCAAACCCATACTCTCTTACTTTAAAATTTGGCCGGTGTTTTCAAACTAACCCTGTATAATGTAAAATACAACATTAATAACACTAAACAAAAGTTTTACGCAACTGTTTCCAAACAAAGGAGACGAATTACGAACAGGAAAGAATATGAGCTAGAGTGCGGTAAGCTCCCTTACTTCCCCGCTCATATCGCCATCGATACCATGAAATAAGTTCTGCGCAACGACATGATACCTATTTCCGAGAAGCATTTAAGTTTAACATGAACTGTGGCAGTAGTGTTTATTTTAAAATAGAATTAAAAATAAGCATCGCATATTGCATAAGCAAAATCAAGTTTAAGATGAACGACTAGAATGCATAGGTAATATTTATCGATTTCCTTAGATAGTATTGGATCTGGTGTGAACAAAAAAAGCAAAAAAAACAGACAGTTGCGATTGGCCCGTTAACAATAAGAGACAAAACAGCTACATTCGATTGGTCAGATATTCTACGTGAGATATTTTTGTCTCAGTCTGGTTGGCTTTCCTCGTTCAGTCAGAGTTTCTCTATTGCTTAAAACTGTTACCAATACTGAATACTACAATCATTTAGGGTTGTTATTTTTAAATTATCACCAAAATGTAATTAGTAAATATTCATACACTGGAACTAAAGTAATATTTGACGTGGAATGACTTTAAAATCACTTGGTGATAATTTAAAAATAATACCTCACGTTTGATTCTGGATCAATACAAAAAGCACGCAACTTAGTCTTTTCAATCCCCCTACGTGAACAATCTCAAAATAAAACACAAGAAATGCGTCTCTATACATTTGCAGTTCATTCGACAATGTTCATCGCACAGGTCGCAGGTGTGTTACCTTTCGCCAAACAGAAGTTTGGCGAAGTATGTCCGTCAGCTGCGCTCCTCTATGTTGGCGATAATATGAGTGTATAGGTGGTACTGCACTACGTTGATTAACTCATATTCCAACGTCGATAATCCATCTTTTTGGAATGTTTTACTAGTCTGTGACAAGAGTTGGTACCTGTAAAATATGTTTGCGTCATTATTATTTGAATTCATTTTCATATTTGTGTCATTTTTAATTGAATTCATTGTAACTTTTCATCATTATTCTTTGAACTCACTCACATTATTGCATCATTATTAATTGAATTCTTTTTAATTTTGCATCATTATTAACTTTATTAATTTTTGTTTTTGCTTAATTACTACTACAGTAATTGTATTACAGTTTAATCTACTATAGATACTATTTTCCAAGAACTATAGCAATGAAAGAAATAAATAAATCTGTTTAATAAACTATTACGAGTATTATTGGAATAATCAGACTCGTTATTCGAGCAGTTATCATGCAAGTCTAAACATCGATCAGAATAAAAATAAGGTATCATATTTTACCGAGATCTTCATCTAAGTATGTCCATGAAAAAAAACTCAAAATCGGCTCACCGATTTAGCTGTGAAAGTGTTACTGATAATACGGACTTCCGCATTTTTAATGTATACAATTGTGTATTGGCATACACACATACCGCATACATACAAAGATATTCAATTATAAGATTAAGAGAGAGAGAGGTGGTAATTTTTTTTGCACTCACTAAACTAATTTTAAGTTATCGCTATTTTCTTTAAACGAAATTAATAGGAAGAAACAAAACACTTTTAGTTTTAGCAAATTTGGTAGAATAGAAATTAGATAGGCACATTGCCAAAGTCAGTTTTTTTCCAGAACAGCATAATTCAAAAGTATTCCAAGCAAGAGTGAATGGGTTTTTGCTTTTTTTGTATGCTTCACCTTTATTTTTTTTTGACTCTATCTAAGCTTTGCGCTCTTACCATGCGCTTACACTCAGATTTGATACTCAGAACCGAGGTAACGCTAAGATGATTATGATGACGGAAATAAAATGTTTATTACCTCTTTGGATTAGGCGCTGATTTCTTATGGTCTAACATTGCATATCTTGCAATTGACATTTTGTACCTTGCTATGTGATAATTAACTTTTTTTAATCTGAAACAAAAAATTACACATAAAACCAAAATATTGACAACAATTCAAACGCAGTTACATTAAAACACCGACTTTAATTTTAAAATGACATACAATTTAAATAAAAACTATGCACTATTTAAAAAAATCACTAGGCCTACTAGTAAAGTAACAAAGAGAGTCCGAAAACGGATCGCTCATATTAGTAACACCACCTGTCCTAGGCGCGATAACATCAGTGCCCGTCATTTTCGTGTTTGGCTCGAAAGGTACGCAAACATAAAAGTGACTAGGTTGCCAACGAATCATTATTATCTTTGGTGTTCACAGGTGACATGGATTTCTTAATATCAGAAGAAATATTATTATCCCTCTGCTTTTCATTAAGTTAAAAAAAGTGTTGGATTATCGTTTATACTGTGGTACAAGGCCGTACCAATTACATTTAAAAACTATTTAAGCGAGAAACTTACTATTCCAGCTACAGGTTGGCAACGCAACCCATCCCTCACTCATTTTTTCTCACCATCAGAAAATGTGCCTTTAACAGCTTTAATAGTTAGTGTTTTGTTGTGATAAGATAAAGAATAAGTACACCGTCCTCCTGATGGTAAGAGATAACCATTTTTTTTGTGTTATAGGAAAGCAAACAAGCAGACGGATTTCCTGATGGCAAGAAATTCACGCCGCCTAGAGACACCAAAGATGGTAATAGTGCGTTGCCAACCTGAGGTCAGGATGTTAGGCCTCGAGCAAGAGTAAGTTTACCGGCTACCTTACCCTCCGAACCGGAACACGTCATGACGTTATGGCGGCAGGAATAGGTTAGGCGGTGGTACCAATCCGGGCGAGTCGCTGCGAAACTCTACCACCTAGTCAGATGTCACGGTGGTAGTGATGATAAGCCTATGCTCGCCTTTTACGAGCTGCCTGGCAAGAAAGGCAGACGGTCTATTCTTCAAAGGAGCCCGGAACAACAAGGGGAAAACCATGGCCTAAAGAGACTATAAATGTTGTAGGTGTCGCTGTTTATAGCCGGCTATCTTACCCTCCATATGGGAACATGACACTGTCATGGCGGCAGGAATAGGTGAGGCGGTAGATCCCCACCTGAACTGGTTGCAACACGGCACTAGCACCAGTGGTCTTTTTGGTAATAACCTATTTAACCTTGGCCCGCTTCTTACGAGTTGCCTGGCGAGAAGGCAATGCAATTTCTTCAATTCAATTTCAAAGGTTTATGCAAAATAGGAGACCAACCAGTGACCAAAACTCTCAAAGTAATTCAAGCATCAAAGGAGCATACCTATAAAACATATCATCATCCTCTCCTCCCCAGCCCCAATACTTATTTGAGAAGCCATTCACGTTCGTGAACTGCTCTTTGGTCATCGCTGAAACTCCACCGAATATATCTTCATATGGTAACCTGGAAAAGGCGAGAAAAAAATTTATATACCCACCAATCTCTATTAATATAATATATAACATCAGCTCTGTGGTCTAGAGGTCCCGATGTTGAACTTGATTGCGTGAGGTCCTAAGTTCGATTGTGCGTCTGCCTACGTCTTCTGGAAGATGGGAGTGAAGATACTTTAATATAACACTGTTAGAAATTTATGTAAAATTAAAAATGACTTTCCACAATGAATCGTGTTATCGATCGTCTAAGCCGAAATAAAGCGCCCACACTATGTAGTTATTTTATACTAGATGTACCGGCGAACTTTATACCGCCTAAGTTGCGTCACATGATTTTTTAAAAACAACTGACAAAGTTAAACCTATCAACTCCCATTTATAAAACACTAGCTGCCCGTTCCGGCTTCGCTCGGATAGTAATTTTTTACCATAAATTGAGATATAAGCTATCCTATCTCTCAAGTTGGATCGCACTGCACATGGTGTGCGAATTTTATTATAATCGGTTAAGTGGTTTAGGAGTCCATTGAGGACAAACATTGTGACACGAGATTTATATATATTAAGATTTTTCAAATTTTCAATGTCCCGCTAAAGTTAGGAATTATTTTCTTTCATAAAAACCTTGCCCTAACATATTGTTAAAACACACAAAAAATTGTAATATCGTTCCATCCGTTCAAACTTACAGGGTAAGTTTCGTCATAGGCCTCTCTGCCTACCTCGGGGACTTGGCGTGAAAATATGTACGTATGTACATAGATGTATCAGTACCATTATTAATAACAACACCGTATACATGTACAAATATGGAACCGTATACAAACTAAGCCCAGTTGACAAAATATTTACCTACATTCCATTGAAGCGATAGGGATGTCAGGTTATTCAATAATTTAGTTTGTAAACAATTAAGTAGGTAATGTCATGGCGACGGTTAATTCTAGTAAAAGACAAATAAGTTCGTCACAATATTTAAAAAAAACGCGGATACAAATTAAGTGACCATTCGTCTTGAAGTGACACTCGCTACAGCTAAGCTGCTTAGGGAGCGTTCAAGTATTATTTAACGCAATATCTTACCTCCTCCCCTTGTAACGCACCGTAACGTTTTTATGTACCCCCCTGCCCCCTCTCTAAACATTACGTAACACTCAAGTGACCGTTTTTACCCTAAAGTTGCAAAAAGTTATATTACAGTGTTTATCCTTTACGCGGGCTTTCGTCCGGTTCACCATCTACAAAGATGACGATCACTGGCTTTACGGTGTTCGATTTTATCGTCATTAAGGGTTTGAATGACGGTATTGATAAAAATGTTTCGAAATCTTCGAAATCAAAAGCAAGGGTGTCTGTGAAAGACGCGAGTTTCCCGCACTTTATGGATATGCGCGTCGGTCCGCTGTACCCAATAGCTTCTTTTTTACCGAAACTGTAAGGTTCCATGTTGACGCCGGGGTATACTAACGAATACTGACAACATGACAGCAGATAACAGTACAATATAATCTAGGGATTCCCCATAAAATATAAACGAAAAGGTTTGTCAATTTGCGAGAACAAATTAAAAATGACGACCAGACTATACAATTGAGGGGTTCCCCGTAAAACAGAAACGAAAAGGGTTGCCAATTTAGGAGTTTTGATTCTCTAGTTTTTTATTTAAAGAAACAATGTAACGTAATGTGCTGTAAGAAAGACCCCTTTCTGCCCCTGTAACGCATACAACGTTTTACAAGTCCCCTTCCCCCCAAATTGCGTTACGTAATACTTGAACGCCCCCTTAGTGGCCTTGTCGACGCGCATGTTTGTGTGAGTGTGTCGTTCCAAATGTATGTAGGTAATTTCTATATCTATATTAATAATTTCGTCAAGGGGTACGGTAGACTCGATTGAAACCTTACCTAAATAATAAAACATAAAAAAATAATGATTTTGAGTCGACAACATATATCCGCAAAATTCGGATTGTCGAGTATTTTGTTAAATTCTATGTTAAATTCTAATGTCTTGACACTTGACAGACAAATCACAGTCGCCATCTTCGGTAGTTAATAAACGTTCCGTTTTGTGATGTGTAATAGAGAATATTCCTCTATAAGTACCGTTGCCAATTTCTCGGATAAGTACTCATTGCAATTTGTTTTGTTACTTTATGTTACTTTAGTTTAAATGTTGATTTAAAATGAAAATTATTTGTAGTACAAATGATGAAACACATATTTCAGAGTTATTCGAAACGCACCCCCATTGGGGGTTAAAGGGGGTGGCTAAGTTTGTATGGGAAATTTAATTCTATTGAAATATTTTGCGTGACACTGAAATAATGCTCTGCAATACAAATTATGAGATATATATCTAAGCGTTTTTTTGAAAAGCAACCACTATGAGGGTTAACGGGGTTGGCACAATTAGCTTAGGAAAAATATTTAACAGTATTTTTTACCATAAGTCTATAACAATGAACCACGTACATCAGTTTATCATTAACGAAAAACACTTAATATTATAAATGCGAAAGTAACTCTGTCCGTCTGTCTGTCTGTTACGCTTTCACGCCTAGACCAGTAAACCGATTTCGATGAAATTTGGTACAGATATAGAATAGACCCTGCGAAACAACATAGGCTACTTTTTATTGCAAAAAATAGGGAAGAATGGGTAAAAAGAGGGGATGAATGTATGAACATTCATCCCCTCTTTTTACCCATTCTCCCCTATTTATAATGACGAATATACATATGAATGTATATTCGTCATTTTTAAAGCTATAAAACTGAAACTTTGTATTTAGACACTTTATGATAAACTAAAGAACATAGGGTAATTTTTATCGCAAAAAATGGGGGAGAATGGGTAAAAAGAGGGGATGACTGTTCATGTGTAAATTCGCAATTTTTAAAGCTCTAACAGTGAAACTTTGTATTTAGATATTTGATAATAAACGAAAGAACATAGGCTACTTTTTATCACTAAAAATGAGGGAGAATGGGTAAAAAGAGGTAATGAATGTTCGTATGGAAAATTGTCATTTTTGAAGATATAACAGTAAAACTTTGTATTCAGACACTTTATTAGGAATGAAAGAACAAATGCTACTTTTTATAGTGAAAATTGGTAGAGAAAATTGGGGTAAAAACAGGTAACGAATGTTCTTATGGAAAATCGTCGTTTTTGAAAACATAATTGTGAAACTTTGTATTTAGACACTTAATGAGAAATGAAAGAACATATGCTACTTTTTATAGCGATAATTTAATCAAAACTAGACATATCAACCTTATTATAAAAGAATATAAACATGAAAACGTGCAAAACCACGTAACAATATATTTTATTATTTTTTATTTTTAGTATTTAGCCAACCGGTTTCGCTATACAAGCATCATCAGGGCTATATAACAAGTTGTTATATAGCCCTGATGATGATGGAAAGTACAAGTGTTTTTAAATAAATTACATTAAGAATGGAATTCCACCAAGCTCCGACGATAAGAAGTATAGAATCTATGTGCAAAACCACGTCGCCGCTAAATGTGTTAAGTATAGATAAATTAATTTTCCAGACTTTTCTTTTAATAAAATGAACCGAAATTCGCCTTTTATGACTAAGTTGGTATGAAAGCAGTTCGTCTATATTTTTTTGTAAGAGCTCGGAACCAAAGTCTATACTATCTATACTAATATTAAAAAGCTGAAGAGTTTGTTTGTTTGTTTGCTTGAACTTTCAGTGTTAGAAAGTCCATTTACTGAACAAGGCTATAGGCTGTACATCATCACGCTAAGATCAAAAGGAGAGGAGCAACAATGATAAATGTTTTAAAATCGGGTGATTTTTTCCTATTGAGAGCGTGCGCTGCGTTGACGGTGAAAATTTCGTAAAAACCATGTATGAAAGAATTGTTCCCCTTTAAAAGTCCTATAAAAAGTTTGCGACAGAACATTTCTATCTTTTAAGGTTAGCTTACTATAACCTTTTTTTATGCTAGCCAAATTTGTTTCAAAATAATACATTGTTTGCTAAGGTTATTTTATAAACACGATGTTAGTCATTATCCAAAAAAATACGTCATTTATCACAAGTATTTAATTTAAAACAAAATTGCATTTCACATCACTAGATTTGAATAATTATCTTAGGAGATATCGCAGTTTTAAAACAACACTATCAAATATAATATAATACGATAAACCCTATAGTTTATAGACCGCGCGACACAGACGCGTGGCATGCGCGAAAACAAATGGAACGGTTGTGCTCAGTGCACTACTTTCTAAATTTATTATTTCCAGAACATCATCGTGTAATACTTGATGATATTTAAATAAAAATAGATTAAAGTTTGAAGAAGGACGTAGGCCGTTTTTTGTCTAAAAATTTCAACGGGTATAGTTGGAGAGTTAAATACTTAATAAATAGACTACGCGGGCGAAGCCGCGGGTAGCAGCTAGTTGGTTTATATTTGCACAATGTCTTATCTATGTAAGCATTATTTCTTTCGAGATAACCTTTGTAAAAAATCGATTGCAAATTGCAATAACCTTCGTAAAAGGAACTCACTTGAAATTAAGCTTATCAATAGATGCAGACATATGTCGTGGTTGCCGTGGACAGGAGTAGAGATTCCTGGAGTCGAGGGGTAGGAGATCGATGTCGTGGAAGATGAAGCATTGCCACCCGCCGGCCTTCTGCTTCTGGCTCTCGACGAAACCGACGTTCATTAGCTTGGCACGATTAAAATCACTGTTGCCTGTAACAAAACAAAGGAAAATGTTAACAATATACAACATAATTTAAGAGTAGTAAAAGTATCTTCAAGCCCATATCCCCGGAAAGTAAGCAGGTGTACAACCAGGGCAGCCACGACTAGCTGAAGACAAAAGTTCCACATTGTAATAAGTGTATATTGCTAGCCAGGCAAATATCTAATCAAAGCCAACGTTGTTTGTATCAGAAAATTGAAAAAACACAGTTTTCTTTTCTTGGTTGAATAGGGGATTAAACACGGGCCTCGTGGAGTCCAGTTATGCACCAGACTGCTAGACCAAAGAAGCGATTAAGAATAATAATAATAAAACTGCAAAAGCCGACTTCAATTTTCTTCTTTTTTCGAAAGGTAGCTCATTCCGAGATGGTCCTACATAAATTTTATCACATCTTAAACGTGATAAAATGTATGTAGGTCCACATTGAAATTCTCATTCAAAGGGTAATGAATGTGAAGGAAGCCAGACAGGTTTGTCAGAATCGTGAAATTTGGCACTCGTTACGATCTGTCTACTCCGTATGAGTCTTGGCATGAAGATATATGTATATGTATTTTAAAAATGTTTTTTTTATGTATTGTTATTTTATTTTATTTTCTACTATATATTCGTATATACAATACAATACAATAACTCTTTATTGTGCACCAAATACAGATAAATTACAAATACATAAAATAAAACTTAAATTAAAAGATACACAAAGACGGTATACTGTGTAATTGTGCTCTTAAAAATATAAAAATGCATCTACTAATAGACTAAATAAATCGTCCTAAAAGCAGAAACCTGTTTTAATTGTAGGTATTAGAATTTAGAACAAGCAATAAAAGTATTAATCACAGTGAACGCAGAAAGTGACGCTTTAACATACTTTTGAAAATATTAATATTTGGAGCTTTCCTAATATCTACAGGAAGAGAATTCCAAAGCCTCACTGCTTGCGAGGTAAAAGAACGGCTATAGTAATAAGTGTTACGAGAGGGAACTTGAAGAGTATAATTATCACTGGACCTAAAAAAATTGACCTCACTGTTTAATTAACAATTTTTTTTCTCCCTTAAATAAATAGGCGCAAATGGATCAAAGAGAATAGAGTACAGACGAGACAGGATATGGCAGTTCCGGCGAATGTTAATAGGCAACCACTTGAGCTTAGCACGAAATTCGGAAACATGATCATATTATAATATACTTAGAGCAAAAAAAGCGAACCCTTATTAATTAATCGAAGAATAATAATATACAGAAATTAAGGGATGTAGTAATTAATAAGCAAAGTTGTTTTCATAAAAAAAACTTTCACGTTCGGAAAAAATAACTAGTACAAAATAAAATAAGCGCCCCGACTACAATGTCCCTCATTAAAACTATTTTCTATACAAGTAATGAGCTTTATTATTATAGTTTAACTAGCAGTCCGACCCAGCTTCACGCGGGTAGACAAACTTCTATTTTATTATACACTAGCCGACCCGTCGAACTTAGTATCGCTACATATTAATAGCCAAGCAGTTTGGAAAAAATACCTAGTAATCCCCCGATCGATTTCTTCCAATCACTCTATCTACTTACTTAAAAAACGCATCAAAATCCGTTGTGTAGTTTTAAAGACGTATACTTAACTTAGGGAGAGACAGCGGCAAGCGACTTTGTTATCTTGTAGTGCTATGACGTTGGCGGTGGTAGACGGCACCAACCAATACCAAAGTACGGGGTTCTATACCGGTACCTACTTAGCGGTTCTTGGCATTCCGATAGCTGGATTATAAAGAGGGTACCTGTACTTCGTATACCAGTACTGTCCTAATACCGATACCTTGCAAACACCTTTACTAACACCAATGAATACATGTACCTAATAAAGGTAATCAAATACAGGAGAGTTGTTACCAATTTTTCAGGTTTTCAGGTATCAGTATAGGTATTAGGTACTGGTATAAAACCCTGAAACCAAGTACCGGTACTAAATTTGATTCCGATATTGCTCCAAGGCTATTATTATCGGTTTTTGAAAATACCGGTATTTCAAGCCCTGTTAACAACTTTTTTTGTATGACCATTTTGTTTATAATCGCGGAATTTTTTACAACATCACTGAACAGTTCATATATTAATATCCTCTGTGGTTTGGTGGTCCAGCGTTGGCGTTGACTGCATGAGGTCCGGGTTCGATTACCGGATGGCCCGATTGGTGATAGGTTTGCAAAATATCACATTTAGGGACAAAATACCTCCGACTGAACGTCGGTGGCTGGTTGTTCCTCTGGCTATATCTTCAGGGATGAAGATACTAGCATGAAGATACTTGATAAACATAATAAATTTTTACTTACTAAACTTCAAGCGAAGTGAACTTATTTTTTTATTTAAAGTTTTTTTAAAGACATGCCAACCTTATCATACTCTTATCCCGTAATAATACCGCAAATATAACAAACTGAATTTCTTTACATCGGAAAATCCGTCGATGTGTTGAGGTGTCCATACATTAATACGTGTTGCCAAAACTTTGGACCCCTTTTTACGAAAATTGCGCGGACGCAGGAGAATACAATTTGGCATACTTATAGTTTATGTGTAGCAGAAGTGCAGAACGCTAATGTTTTTCAATAATAATGCTTATAAAATACGTTAAACCAATAAATCAAACATTACCCATACTAACACGCATTTGACACACAAAAACAAATATATTGATGATAAACAAAGTAGTTGGTCTTGAGAAATGAAGATGGCGTTCTTATCAACAAGATATAAAAAACTATTATGGTCGAATGTCGACCAACGGGCGACCACTAGTACTATAAAAAATTACCTTCTTGCTCTACAATGAAAATTCCATATTCAATCTGCTGCTTCATCAGGAACGGGTGCATGTGGTTCAAAAATATCGCCAAGTGCTGCTGTCGGTCACTGCAACAGATGGAAGATTGATTCTTGATGAATACTATGTGAAATTCAAAGCAATAAGATTTACGGCCAAGATTTAAGGTTTATCTTAGACGAGAGATGGCGATAATTTGCTGTTATTTTTCTTTTATTAACATATAACATATCTCAGCAACAAACTCTAGAAGGCCTATCTTTTTCTGGAGATATGCTATTATTCTTGGCCGTAAAACATCGGAGTTCCATAAGGCGTGGATTAGACAGTCATGCAGACGTCAATCAATTCCCTCAGTCACGAATCACGTTTCAATGTTTGTCAACCAATATACCTAATAATATCGCTGTCATGCAAACTCTTATATAATTTGTTCCACCCGTTCAGTTTGCACAGGAAACATTTTTGTGTTTTGTAATTTCCTCGCTGTTGAACGAGATGAAATGTACCCTATGTTTCTATGTAACCTTTTCCTGATTCTAAGCTACCTCACCGAACATTGTCAGTCAAATCAGTTAATGCATTCTTGAGTTATAAATAGTGTAACTAACACTACTTTCTTTCATATATGTGTTAACAAAACATGTAAATTTATCTTTAAGAACCTAAATTGTAGAGAGAGAAATAAAGAACTTTATTATTATTAAACATCAGTCACGCTTACACTCTAGGTTATCCGTCAGTCATAGCAATGACTGGAAACATTGACAGAAAACCTTCCGTATAATGGTCGCCTAATGCTTACTTATTTCAAAAGGTTCGCAATGCAAATGTCTGGCCTCTGCTTACGACTGTTAATAGGCAGCGGTGATATTTTATCATCAGGTATGCATCTTGCTCGTTTGCCCTAACAAGAAAATATATCCTCGCGTTAATTAAAGCTTTCATTGAGGAAATGCTTTATTATCACGTAGTTCGTAAGAAGTCACTAATATGTTCGTATGACAATAACAATGCGACTACACAAAACCTAGGCGAGGTATGGTCATAGTATCTTGCGTCTTACTAGATGGTACGAAAACTATTGATTCATAGTGTTATACCAACAGGTGGAAAGTGGGTTCAAAATGTACTAAGATAAAAAAGGCGTATACATTTTTACTTTAACGATGTTAAGGTTATTAATTGGTTCACACTGGATTGTAATTGCTTAGTGTCAATATAATTAGAGGGCCGACAGGGAAGTAACACTAGTTTGGTTTCCTTTTAAGTCCTGTCGGATCCTTGCCGCCTACCCGTCTTCAACCAATGTTTGAGCGGTGAAGCTGAAATCTGCCAATCGCTAACGGACATTTCTCTTATTGGAAGGCGCCCGAGTCGATATGCCGGCGCTCGCGGATCGATTGCGTTGTTAGATGCCATGCGGTTTTGCTTGTAGATATTTGAAAAATTTTGCATAGTAATTTTTGTAATGGCTACCGCCCTTGTGTGAACGCCTTGGGGATGTCAAATACAAAGCGACGATTTAAGAAAACGCTAGTGGAAAAATTGAGGTCATAAAAACGGGATGTTAGCTGCAGATTTTGACCAAGCAGACCACAGATAAACCCAGGAACCCACACAGGTCAACTTTTCTCTTTCCTACCTCGTAACTCATAAGTTTAACTTCCAGATCAGGTGAAAATTGTATTGACATTGAGCAATTGATAAATAAAAATGTTGTTAGTTTTATATACAGTTCATGAGGCTCAGGCGAGGTAATTGGCTTTACCACATACTCTGTTTGTCTCGCAAAGGTCTTGGCATGAAGATAAATGTGTATAATACGTCAGTTATGTTATAGAAATTCTGAAAATAAGAGAACGCTTCTGAATAAAACCAATCTTCGTGCAATTACAAATCTATTACCTTAAGTGGAGGGCCTCACCTTCCAATAACAGTAAAAGGTCATTCCTAAGCCATAAAAAATGTAATTTATTACAGCAAATCTCGCATCAGCCAACACGATACGACAAAGAAAAAGTCACAAAGCCAATGAAATACAAAACCTATAAACACATAAATTGCTCGGGTATTATCTGATGGCGTTTTTGAAGTCCAGCCAGCCAGTCCAAAGCTAGCATGTTTGTATGGCTGCAAGGATCTTGAGATTTAACACATAAAACTGTTTGCGTACCCCGTAAGGGATTTGGCTTGAAAATATGTACATAACTGTATAAAACCATATATATTTTCTCCCCGTGTTGATGAAACATCTGTCTCTCTATCTGGTAGCTCATAAGAAGCGAGCGCAGATTAAATGGATTACCAAGAAGACCATTGGTGGAATCACAGCAACTCGCCCAGATAGGAAACAAGGGATTAATTTTACTTATTCGTGTTGCCATTATGAGAATGTCGTGTTGCCATTATGACAATGTTATGTTCCGGTTTCGAGGGTAGAGTAGAACGCCACAGTCCCAGGACAGCAACGGATCTATAACGTCTATGGTGTTTATAGGCTACGGTTGTCTCTTACCATCAGGAGAGCCATGTGCTCGTACGCTATCTTATCTTTTAAAAATATACTCTTTTTTTGTCTGGTAAAGATCGCTCCCAAGCAACAGGATCTCCGCCTAAACATAAATACTACAACAAAAAAAAATGTGTGTGTAGTTATGTACAAGCGTTAGAAGTTATACTTCTTCGGCGTAATAAGACAAAAATCTTTTTAAAAATTTGACAAAAGACAAAATGACACTAACCATAGAAATATCAGTCAGGTTATCCGTCAGTCATAGCAATGACTGGAAACATTGACAGAAAACCTTCCGTATAATGGTCGCCTAATGCTTACTTATTTCA
>NJDD01011829.1:0-12475 GCA_002245505.1 Calephelis nemesis
ATTTACATTTTTGATGTCTCTGATTATTATTTGGTATCAGAATTTGGATTAAATTGTTATTAAAAAATTTGTGGCCTCTGTTCTCTCTCTCTCTCTGATCGCGTCTGTGGTCCAGCGGTTCAGGTGTTGGACTTGTCTGCACGAGGTCCCGGGTTCGAATCCCATGTCGGACAACAAAAACAAAATTTGGGTTTTCCAATTTTCTAATAAAAAAAAATTATGTTCGGGATTGGATATGTGCCCGGTTGGCGACAGATTTGCTACCTATCACATTGTGGGACTTAGTGTCTTCGGCTAGTCGTGGGTGCCCTGGTTGCGCCTTTGCCTACCTCTTTGGGGATATGGGCGTGAAGATACTAATAAAAAATCTGTTCAGTGTCTTTACTTTTTATGACGAGATTGTAAGGTTATGGAAAAGATAAAGCTTGGTTACTCGAAATAAGGTGAAAGTCGAGAAATGTTGTTTTTTTTAATTTTACGTTTTTCTCCCTATTGTTATTATTAATACTTTAATCATATGTTATAGTTTTTGTGTATTTAATCTCTTTATTTACTGAACCTATGTTTATATAGTCACCTCAGACAAAAAGGTTGTATGGTAGAGATCGCATTGTTCGGCGATAAGAGCGCTTTTTTGTGTACTAAAAACAATAATCACATACTGTTGTTAATACTTAATTGTACTTATTTGTAGTAAGTTTAACTTTGCACAGTAAAGATGTCATTCATTCATTCATTAATTTTTTTATGGTTTGAGTTTTGGGGTTGGTTAAGTCGTAGTTATATAATTAACTAGCGACCAGCACCGGCTTCCTTCGGGGATAAAGAGTTATTTTTAAAATGATATTGATTCAAATATAAAAGTTCGAATAAATATCATTTCCAAATATTAATATTTATTTTATTTTAACATTCAATGTAATTTGACATATATATTACAACATAATGTAACATTTATTTAAAGTTAATCAATACTTAATTTTTTTGTCACGCTTTATCATACATCCTAGGAGTTACTGGCCTTGCTGTTTACGTTAAATATCAATCTATCCTGAATTTTGATTTATGTAAAGATTACTTACATACGTACATACATATCGTCACGCCAAGTCCCTTACGGGGTAGGCAGAGAGTATCGAGTGCCAGACCTCACAATCCTGACAAACCTGTCACACATTTCTTCACATTCATTACACTTTTCATACAAACACGCCGGTTTCGGAGACTCTTGACACCACCCTCGGATAATATCCGAGTGATCTGATCGGAGAATGTCTTCCTTGGTCTCCCCGGGTACCTACATTCGCATGCTTTGTCAATCTTTCACTTGACATTCTTTCCACATGACCGATAGCGATAAAGATTACAAATTGTATTTTAGCCTTAGCCATAGGCTAAAAAACGGAACCCTTATTTTCCTCATGTTTGTCAGTCTGTCCGTCTGTATGTCTCAGGCGTTGTTTTTTCAAAACTATGAAAGCTATGCTAATAAAACTTGGTACTAAGATACCTATACTCTGTGAATTAGGATTAATTTATTTTATTTCCAAATGCTTAAAAAATCTCGTATTTTCATTTTTCGAGAGCTTTCTAATTTTTTGATTTTTTATTTTTAGACTGTAAATTTTATTTTAAAATATTCATAGTTTGTTGACGTATAATTAAAACGTTTTAAACTTTAGATATGGGGTAACTATTGTGCCCCCGATGGGACGAGCAAAGCGAAGCAAAAAGGCGCTATCAAACCACCTTTCGTCGTCGTTTTTTCAACCCTCGCTTTTTTTAATTGGGTTTTAATCAGGCCAGAGAAACAAAATGTTCAAGATGTGATGTTTGTAGTAAACTTAGACCGCCTTGCCACAAAAATATTTAGACGTCGGTTAAGCAAAACACTTTATAATTGACATCCAACCACGCTACACGTAGATGACGTGTCAGCAAGCTATTGGTCGAGAATCCAAATTTAGATCATGTTTATTAAAAAGCGTTTTCAACGAGTTTTTAAATATTTTGGTAGTAATACAGATAAAGTTTCAACTGTTTGACGCTTCTACCAATTTTGCACTGACTCACTAATCAAAACTTATAAGGTACTTCCTGAAGTCCAAACAAAAACGAAATGTAGTATGTTAGCAAATTTTGGTGTACAAACTGCGAAAATTATTCTGAAGCTTGAACTTAAATAACACAAGGATGAAATAGGGGATAATCTCGAAATCATTAGCGATTATTTAAATATTAACTATGAAATCGTTACGTGGTATTGAAATAATTTGATTCGGTTTTTTGAAGTTTTCAATTAAAACGTGAATATATTATATTTTGTCATGTTCCGGTCTTGACAGCAAGGTAGCCTTAATATCCCAGCCATAAGATACCGTCACACCTATAAAATTTATGGTGCCTCGAAGCCACCCTTGTCTCTTGCCATCAGGAGACTCGTCTACTATTTTGACCTCTCAGATAATTAGATATACTGAATACTAGCTAAAGTGTTAAATAAAGTGTGTAGTGGAAAAGTACTAGCGTTTACCTTAAAAAAGTGTGTATAATCATATGCCACGTTTAACATACAAGTATTAGTGTGTGGTTAAATATTGCCTGTCATTCACTGACAATATATTTTCGATGAAACTAATGATACAAAATTAGGCCGTTGTTATCGTTACAGATAGAACTTAGGATATTGATTTAAGCGGTCGAATAAAATACAATAAATCTTTTTGTGCACCAAACTACACAAAACATAAATTTCACAAAAAAATAAAACTTTAAAACTAAGTGAATATTTTGTTTTGTTTTTTCTCTATCTTAGGTTAGCTGTCAGATATCTCTTGTTAGAGGTAAGCTTGCCTTTTGTACAGTATTTATATTTGTATTTTCTCGCTGTCAACTCTCTATCACGTGTACAATAATGTGTAAAATAAATAAATGAATGAAAGACAAAGGCGGCGTTATAGCCAAAACAAGGTTCCTTTTTTGACAAGTTTACGTTATGGAGATATAATCAAAGAAATTTGCGCGGCGGTGCTCTAAATCCACGAAAAAGAAATATACATAAAATACAAATTTCAATAGAACTACCAAATACTACCAAAATACAGTACTGAAAATAAAAAACGAAACTGAAATACTACTAAAAGTATAACGTTTTATTCATAATGTTCAATATAACTTCTGTTAATCCCGTACTCTTTTGCTGAATACAGCTCAATTACTTTTTTCGCTGAATTTTTTTATCACTAACAACGTTGTGAAATTTTGTCATATCTATCGTATAGTTTGTTAGTTAGTAGGTAGTTTCCAGCAGATAGGATTAAATTTAACTATAGTTATAAAATGTTTGGTTATAAACAATAAAACTGGTTACAAATATATTTTTTTAAAAGTTAAAATATTTTAAAAAATTCATTATTCATTAAAATATATGCACACAAAAAATATGGTACAATAAGTTAGTATACCTTAATGCTATTGAAATATTTTACTAAAATAAGTATTCTGCAAATAAATTATTTCCACTATTTCTGCCTGTAACACTTGTCTCTTATATTTTGTGTTTTAATTTGGACAGTAGGGTTACTCTTGATTCTTGATTTCATGCGAATTGGAAATTGAAATAGGTTTTGTCATTTTAGGTGAAGAAATCGCCATTTTAGGTACTCTTGAACAAAGTTCTAGCCGCTTATTAACACTGAATTGCGAATAAACCGATTCCATTAAATAACTTATTGTTTATTTTGAACTAAACTTCAATTATTCGCTAGTATTGAATAATCACTACATAGTATAAAACAAAGTCGCTTCTTCTGTCCCTATGTTCCTTTGTATGCTTAAATCTTTAAAACTGTCTATGGTTTTTTAATAGATAAAGTATTTGGTTTATGATAAAGTTTATATGTATATTTTATACCCATGCAAAGCCGGGGCGGGCCGCTAGTTAATATTTAAAATGGCATATCTGATTCCAATTTCCGATTTTGCATAAATCGAGTTTCAAGAGTAACCCTACAGTTAAATTGCTGGTAAACATCCCCACACAAGGAGGAACGCGCACTCACTTCCGCACGCTTTACAGCCATCAGCCCAATCACATGTTGGCAACACATAATTACTATCTTTGGTATCTATCTTTGGTATCTAAATGACATTATTCGTTGCCATTATGCCGTTGACATAATCTATCTACTAATTATTTTACTTCAAATAATAAATAAAATAACTTTTATTTACAAAATCTCATTATGTTAAATTCTTAGACTGGTATTTGGAAAAGATCTTTAAGAAAATGTCTCATTCTTAAGAATGTCACTTGACAAATGGTAATAAACGTCTTTTTGAGGACGTTACGCATCACCACAGCAATCATTTACTTTATGTTGACATTTTATATAATAGCTTTTCTGTGTCCTAAATAAACGTTAAATAATAAATAATAGAGGCACGCGGAAGCACGATTTTCTTTTTCCACCTTTACATATTATTTTTGTAGAACTAGCGCCCCGGCCCGGCTTCGCACAGAAATGAAATATACAAATATACATTTCTCTTGAATGACTTTGTCTATTAAAAAAAACACATCGAAATCCATTGCGTAGTTTTAAAAATTTAAGCATACAAAGGGACATAGGGACAGAGGAAGCGACTTTGTTTTATACTATGTAGTGAAGAAGCCCATAGACGAGAAGACAAATGAAGTGCCTAGTGAAAATTAAAAATAACACAGGTCGACTTTCATTTTGGTGCCAAACATTTAAGACCTGACTATGAGTATATCACGTGGGGTACCCATGGTTAGCCTTGTTTGTGAATTTTCATTTTGAAATTAGCAAAATATGAGCGAAAGATCGCATCTGCAATCAGTTTTTGTTAATTTTTGAAAACATATTCACCAAAACTGAAGCAAAACCAAACTGGATCATTTACACAATATTTATTTTTAGTTTCTATAATTTCGCCTCGTTGGTCGAGTGGCTAGCGTACGCGTATAACTACACTGACCAACCGCGAGGCTCGGGTTCGATTCCCGACGGGGGCAGGCATCTGTGTGATGAACATTTAGGTGTCTGCATTTCCGGGTCTGGGTGTTTATTTAATTTATTCTGGTATCTCTTTAAGTACTTTTTTGTATTAGAATCGTTTCTTTGTATTAGAACATATAATTTGCTTACTTTGGGATTAGATTCAATTTGTGTAACTTGTCCAGGAATATTTATTTAGTAATATACTGTATTGTACCTACCTTTTTTTGTAATCAGGTACAAACCAAAAAAAAGTTTTATTTTGTAGGGCTGTCTATTGAAGGTTATTAAAAATTAAAAGTTTAGCGAATATTGGGAAACAATACAGTTAATATGGAAAAGCTAACATCAAACTTTGTATAGTAAAATTATTCTAAATTTTAATGGCAATTAAGTTATTGATTAAGCAATGTTTCATATATAACAGAAAAAATAGACCGAAGTAGAGTTCTTTCACTTTTTTCAATTTTAATTTTAAATTCAAATAAAAATGTTTTCAAAGTAGTCTCTACAGGCTCGTCTTCATATAGTTTTCTTTGTTTCTATTGAGTAAAAAAACAATTGCTATTTTCATACCGCAGCCATATCCGATCCCGGGCAACGTAATTTTTATTAGAAAATTGGAAAAATAATATTTTCTTTTTGTTGCCGGTAATCGAACCCGGGACCTCAAGTCAAGTCCAACATCTTGACTGCTAGACCGCAGAGGCGATCATAATATTATTTGGTACAACTTTTTTGTAAAGAAAAGCAGCTTTACCCTCATATCCCCCAAAAAGGTAGGCAGAGGCACAACTAGGGTATCTACGACTAGCCGAAGACACTAAGTCCCACAATATGACAGGTGGCAAGCCTATCGCCAACCGGTCACATATCCAATCCCGAGCAACTTTTTTTATGAGAAAATTGGAAAAACCAAATTTTCTTTTTGTTGCCCAACTCGGGATTCGAACTCGGGACCTCATGCATTCAAGTCCAACAACTGAACCGCTGGACCAGAGTGGCGTTTTTTTATGATACTGTAAATATATTTATAACAATTTGTTAACACGCTTAGGTACTAAATAATTCTTTGCTGCTTGAGACTTTTTATTGAGAACAAAATAAAAAAAATCTTCGTACTATTTAATAACTTATAGCTAAATAAACTTGAGAAAAAAAAATTAAATTGACATACGTGGCTACATATCTTCATGCGAAGTCCCTTAGGAGGTAGGCAGAGAGTTTAAACACTTAATTTAAACATAAAGAACCTCAATTTTGTACAAGTAGGTATTCGAGAAATTTAGATAAAATCAATGTTTTTTTTATTAATAACGAAGTGGTTGTTTTATACCTTACTTCATCTATCTTAAGAGAAAAATGAGTCCTAAGTCATAAAATATCATGTTGATATTAAAAATTTCGCCGTGTTAAATTAAGCAGTCATTATTTAATTAAATTAATAAAAAATACAAAAATTTAGACATCCCTTATGGTATTGCCATAATTTAAGCTTAGCACTTCGTGTTAAAGTCTAAAGGCACCTTCTCCTTAAACATCCTTATTTCCTATCACTAAACTAACAATTGCAAGAGGCTTATCAGTCCAGCCTCATGTTGTCAACACATATAAGAAATATACGTTGCTCACATAAGGTAATGACCTTATGTGAGCAACGTATATTTCTTACCATAAGTAAATTTATTAGCTTACTTGCCTTCCATTTCATAAAATAAAGTCTTAATTTGAATATACTTCAGAAAAAGCCTACAGGCTATGGAAACGAAACAACCACGTCATTTTTTTTATGAAACAATAGGTATAATGTAACTATTAGTTACTTATAAAATATAACTTTTAATATTCATATTTTCTTTATATGTAAAAGTGAATCCCCATTTTAATTGCTAAATTAAAATTCTCCTAATTATTACATCATGCTATTTAGGATTAATGAAGACTCTTTCAAATTCGGGTGAGATTAGAATACGAAGTAGAGTCAGTAGAAAGCTATTCCTGAGTGCATAAGGTATATCTCTGCTTACCTCAGAGACTACATTACTTATTTTGTAAACTTACTTAGTTTAGTTTACTTACTTAGTTTGTAAATTATAAATATCCCTGGACAAGTTACACAAATTGAATCTAACACCAAATTAAGCAAATTATATGCTTACGTTATGGGTGTTAGTCAACGATATTAATACATATAAATACTTAAATAGGTACCAGAATTAATTTTATAAACATTTATTTAACATTAATTAAAATTAAATATTTATAATTGATTTTGCTAGTAACTGTTTTATTAATCTTGGCATAAAGCAACACTAACAAAATATTTAATAATTTGTGAATATGTAGTAACATATTATTTATAATTTTCCAAAATATATTTTAGTTAATATTATTATTAAAAGTTCTTTAGATAGATGTAATTTAAAATACCATTATTATATTATCGTCCGATAGTATGAATTGGGTTGTAGATTTCAAAAATGAATTAAATAACTAAAAAAAATAAATTGAAATTAGATATACAAATGTAGAGAAGGCCGGAGCTATCTTCTGGTAGCCTCCTTTCTCTAACAACATAGCCAAATCTAATGTCTAAGTGATACGTAATATAAAAAAGAGTACTTACGTATTGCATGTGTGAATCCAGCCAATAGCCATTCCAGAAGAAACAACGACAATATCATATTCCCGAATGTTATTAAATTTAAATTACATATTAAGTTCATGTTCGGTTAGGTCACAATCGTCTTTCAATCAGATATAAAACTTAAAATCAACAAAAACCATAATGCTTCTTTTAGACATCAGGTTAAAAAAATAACGGGATATAAAAAATCAAAAAAGTAATATCTCACATCTCGTTTGAAAAAGTACATTTTAAGTTATGAGCAGTCCGTAAACGATCAGTGAATAGCATTTAACACACGCGAAGAAGTGATTAAGGGCGTCCAAGTTTTTGATGGAATAATACTTTTACTAAGTCCCGTGAAAAGTTTGCGGGGTAATACTCTGGAACGTCACGCACATCCGTTTTAGTATAAAGCCTGTAGGTTACTGAAGTTACGGCAAATCGTAGCGGGCTGCATCAGCATGCATAACTTCGAGGGGTGGAACCCCTGAAATAAGGCTTTCTCTTTCTACCATAATAAGTGCCAATACACCTCGAAAGTATTGGTTTAATAACATGATTGCCACATGAAACAAAACTATTTAGGTTTATGTTCGGCAAATAATATAACAGAACGAACTTTTAAATTCAAATTCATTTCAAATTCTAGTTTGCTCATAATACTTGTAACACAGGGTTTCATTGTATAAAAATTATATTTACACGACTTACAAATTATATATTTTTCAACTCATCTTAATCCCATGTTAGCTTGTAATATGAGCAATTACTTTTACTATTTTTTAAATTAAAATTGTATCAAAATTTGAGGTGTAAAAATGCAAAAACCTAGCACAAGAACGTTGGTACGTTTTTATATATAATAGTAATATGGTATTAAATATGATAATCTGGTATTTAGGCCAAATGAGTCATTACTAAGGATAGAACACAGCAACTTACCCGGTTGCCCTTGCAAATTTTTCCTGCCACNNTCCTGCCACCATACTAACATTGTTTTAGACTATTGTGTTTCAGTTTGAAAAGTGGGATAACTTTAGACTTGCAACGTGCCTAATGAGGCCTAACATCCCAGCCGTAGGACAGCGAAGCACCTATAATATCTGTGTTACCTGTAAGCCAAGCTTGCTAATTTCTCTTTCCACTCATGATATGCTATCCCCCTCAACATTTGTCTTTCCTTTTTATGTATTTGCTACTTTTTTAGTTCTTCTCGGGTCTCTTTCTACCCTTTTTTTCTGAAACTTTTTCCGAGTGCTTGTGTTGTGACAACAGTTGGCAAATTATAGTTATAATATCTTTTTTTTCTGTTGTTTCAACGATTTTTCTTTTTCAACGCCTTTCAGCTAATCCCTTTTATCCTTCTCCAATACTTTTATTTCCAATAGCTTCAAATCAATCTTACGTCAGGGTCCAAGCACGATTTTGCAAAAGTATGTCTTAATAAACGACTGATGTTTTTCAAAGACAGTTTTGATCTTAAATTTAATGTATGAGCTTTTTATTTCCACAGCCTTATTTAATAAATCTTACAATATTTGTTATAACGTCTTATTTATAGTTTTCTTTAACCACCCGCAAGGCTAGGCTTTATGTCTTCTGAATTTATGTTTTCCTTAGACTACTCCTGATTTTCTTTTTAGTCTGCTTGTATTATTTAAGGTAATATAATATTTGATATTGAAAAAATAAGATTCAAAGTTCTGTTACTCTTCTCACAATAAAAAATGTTCATTTTGTTCAATTTCAATGTAAAGTTACCGTCTTTTTGACTTGGAAACTGGAATTTGTTTGTGTTTGATGTATTTTATAAACTCTATAGAAATCCAATGCTCCCGTGGATTTACCTTACTACATACTTTTCACTACTTTGTTAGTCTTATTTAAAAGCACCAGGACCTAGGTCATCTTCATTCGCTTTTCTCATTTTCAGATCGTCCTCTGTTAGTTTTTTTTTCTTTAAAAAGTCCTGTTATATGACATTTTGATAACGATTCACTATATCTTTGCTAATATATTAAATAGCTGTAGGCAGAGGTTATCAAGTAAGTGCCAACTATCATAGATTTGCTTTGATTCTCAACTTCATTGTACTTTTTACAAAAATACACCGATTTCGGAGATTTTTGACACTAGAGTCGCAAAAACCAGACCGATTTTACTGTGGTATATTATAGAAATTTATAGAATTTGAATGTAAATTGATGTAGACTCAGGAAGACCTACTTCCTGAGTCTACATCAATTTACATTCAAATTCTATAAATTTTCAGTACCTAAGAAAAAAATTCGCTCTAGAGAGGATTTGAACCTGTAACCTTTCGTCTTAAGCCGACGAATGGTCTAAAAATTTTGAGCTACTGAAGATTAAAGTCCTATGGCGAAATGTTTAAATACTTTCTTTTACCGTCAACGCGGGTAGTTGTGTCCTTAGTGAGTACCTACTTAATAAAATTCTAAGTAAAAGAAAGAAATTAAAAATTTCGCCACAGGACTTGAACCTTTAGTAACTCAAATGGCTAGAGTACTTGTTAGATTGAGACTAAAGGTTACAGGTTTAAATAGTGTAAAGAGCGTTTTTTTTTAATTTATAGAAATTTAACCGAACCACAGGGCAATTGCTAAAGTAAAAACACTTTCGTATTTTTTACTTGTTTTGTCTCAATCTTGTCATATGAGCAAACCACCGGAGCATATCCTTTGATATTTTTACACCGACACTTTCAATCCATCTCTTTTTTCAATTTCATTGTTGCGAACCCGGTCGACGAGAGTAACACAGGTTAATTACCAGACTTTAATAGAACCGATAGTTAAGTTAAACCAATAGATAATTTAAAATAAATAACCGCAGTTTCGATATGCGTACTCAAATGACATTGTTTATGTTATAAAGAGCAAAAATAATGCGGCTTTCCTTTTGTCATAGACATTCGTTGCCCATAAACACCATAGATGTTACTTGTGTAAGGACACGATCTCAGGTCTCGTGTCCAAGACTACCGGCTGCTTTATCCCCCAGTATGGGAAACAACGACAGTTAATAAAGAAACACTGGTACTGTTTTACGTGTCACTTAGAATTTATAGCCTACCGGTTTCGTATATGATAGCATCATCAGGGCTAGAACTTAAACTACTAAACAATATTGTTGATTAATAAACATGAATTCATTTCATAGTGGGTATTAAAACTTTTTTGTATCTACCCTGTGAATACGGTATGAACCCGGTAGGATGTATATAAAATACATACATACATATCTTCACGCCAAGTCCCTTACAGGGTAGGCAGAGAGTATCGAGTGCCAGACCTCACGATCCTGACAAACCTGTCTTGCTTCCTTCACATTCATTACCCTTTTCATACAAACACGCCGGTTTCGGAGACTCTTGACACCACCCTCGCGGATAATATCCGATTGATCTGATCGTGAAATGTCAGCCTTGGTCTCCCCGGGTACCACCACATCCATCCATCCACATTCGCATTGTATATCTGCTTTGTCAATCTTTCATCTGTCATTCTTTCCACATGCCCGAATAAATTATAAGTGATAAGTAAAACAGTACAAGTATTTCTTCATTTTAAAATATGAACATTTGGAAGTTTCACCGAGCGCCGACGATAGAAAATATCAAACAACGGTGAACTCTGCCGCTACAGTGTCAAGATTAAATAAGGGGTGGTATTAATCTGGCCTAACAGATGCTATACAGTACTCTACTGTAAGAGGTTAAGACTGACTATTGGAATAATCTGGTGTAGTAAAATACTAGATCATCACATTTCAGCTGGAAACCCAGAACTTGCACGCGCACCATGGATCTTTATAGACATAATTTAACTACTTACTTAATCTTTTGCTAGTCGTGGGTTTTTTTTTAATGTTATAGATAGGCAAACAAGCAGACGGATTTCCTGATGGTAAGAAATTCACGCCGCCTAGAGACACCAAGGTAGTAATGGTGCGTTGCCAACCTGAGGTCAGAATGTTATGCCTCGAGCAAAAGTAAGTTTACCGGCTACCTTACCCTCCGAACCGNNNGTTATCCCTATGCCTACATAAATATATTTTTTTTATTTAACTATACAACATTAAATTCACGTAGAGCATTACTTATTTCCTCATACTATGGTGGTGTAAAAGACACGTAATGATTTTTTTAGCAGCTTTATGTATAATCTATACTAATATCATAACGAGGAAATGTTTCATTTTTTGTTTGTTTGTTTGAAATGAATAGGCTCCGAAACTACTGGACTGATTTCAAAAATTATTTCACCCTTAGAATGCTACATTATCGCTGAGTGACATAAGCTTTGTTTGATCAAAATCGGTGCTGTAAACGCCAAGATACGTAGGCAAAGCTGAGTGAAACTGCTAGTAAAAAAATAAATTTAAGAAACTGACTAAAATAATCCTACATTGTTATTATGAAAATTCCGGATTTTCCTGAAACTAGTAATTGAATCGTAATTTAATATGAAATTGTATTAAGAAAACGACTATTTTCGGAAAATTATAAAGCCGGAGGCGTTTTATTAAATTGAGATATTTTTGTACTGTGCGTTCTGAGAATTCTTTAATTTAAATAAAATATCAAACTTCCATTCTACATTTTCCGTAAAGGAAGAAACCTTAGTTCAATCTCCCGAGCTATCGGCGTACTCGTATGCTTTATGCTACAAGTTGTGAAAATATCCTACGGGTTTGCAATTGATATTTATTAGATTTTAGTCTTGCATATATTGCTGCTGAGTTCTTTTTTTTCTTATCATTTGAAGTAAACTATTTGAAAATCTATTTTTAGTAGTATGAGACA
>NJDD01011829.1:15912-25973 GCA_002245505.1 Calephelis nemesis
CCTGAGTGCATAAGGTATATCTCTGCTTACCTCAGAGACTACATTACTTATTTTGTATTACAATATAATGGAAATTATAAATACCCCTGGACAAGTAACACAAATTGAATCTAACACCAAATTAAGCAAATTATATGCTTACGTTATGGGTGTTAGTCAACGATACTAATACATATAAACACTTAATTTTTTTTTTATGTTATAGATAGGCAAACAAGCAGATGGATTTCCTGATGGTAAGAAATTCATGCTGCCTAGAGACACCAAAGATGGTAATGGTGCGTTACCAACCTGAGGTCAGAATGTTAGGCCTCGAGCAAAAGTAAGTTTACCGGCTACCTGGCAAGAAAGGCAGATGGTCTATTCTGCAAAGGAGCCCGGACCAACACGGGGGAAAAAATAAGTAGGTACCAGAAATAGGTACCAGAATTAATTTAATAAACATTTATTTAACATTAATTGAAATTAAATATTTATGATTGATTTTGCTAGTAACTGTTTTATTTATCTAGGCATAAAGCAACACAACAAAAATATTTAATATTTTGCGAATATGTTGTAACATATTACTTATAATTTCACAAAATATATTTTAGTTATTGTTATTATTAAAAGTTCTTTAGATAGATGTAATTTAAAATATCATTATTATATTATTGTCCGATAGTATGAATTGGGTTGTAGATTTCAAAAATGAATTAAATAACTAAAACAATAAAATGAAATTAGATATACAAATGTATAGGCTATGTATAGGCCGGAGCTATCTTCTGGTAGCTTCCTTTCTCTAACAACATAGCCAAATCTAATATCTGGCCTTAAGTCTAAGTGACACGTAATATAAAAAAGAGTACTTACGTATTGCATGTGTGAATCCAGCCAATAGCCATTCCAGAAGAAACAACGACAATATCATATTCCCGAATGTTATTAAATTTAAATTACATATTATGTTCATGTTTGGTTAGTTCACAATCGTCTTTCAATCAGATATAAAACTTAAAATCAACAAAACACATAACGCTTCTTTTGGACATCAGGTTAAAAAAATAACGGGATATAAAAAATCAAAAAAGTAATATCTCACATCTCGTTTGAAAAAGTACATTTTAAGTTATGAGCAGTCCGTAAACGATCAGTGAATAGCATTTAACACACGCGAAGAAGTGATTAAGGGCGTCCAAGTTTTTGATGGAATAATACTTTTACTAAGTCCCGTGAAAAGTTTGCGGGGTAATACTCTGGAACGTCACGCACATCCGTTTTAGTATAAAGCCTGTAGGTTACTGAAGTTACGGCAAATCGTAGCGGGCTGCATCAGCATGCATAACTTCGAGGGGTGGAACCCCTGAAATAAGGCTTTCTCTTTCTACCATAATAAGTGCCAATATACCTCGAAAGTATTGGTTTAATAACATGATTGCCACATGAAACAAAACTATTTAGGTTTATGTTCGGCAAATAATATAACAGAACGAACTTTTAAATTCAAATTCATTTCAAATTCTAGTTTGCTAATAATACTTGTAACACAGGGTATTAAAAATTATATTTACACATTCATTGTATTAAAAATTATATTTACACGACTTATAAATTATATATTTTTGAACTCGTCTTAATCTCATGTTAGCTTGTAATATGAGCAATAATTAATTACTTTTACTATTTTTTGTATTAAAATTGTGTCAAAAGTTGAGGTGTAAGTAATAAAATTCTAAGTAAAAGAAAGAAATTAAAAATTTCGACACAGGACTTGAACCTTTAGTAACTCAAATGGCTAGAGCATTTGTCAGATTGAGACGAAAGGTTACAGGTTTAAATCCTGTAAAGAGCGATTTTTTTTTATTTATAGAAATTTAACCGAACCACAGGGCAATTGCTAAGTAAAGACACATTTGTATTCTTTACTTGTTTTGTCTCCACCTTGCCATATGAGCAAACCACCGGAGCATATCCTTTGATATTTTTACACCGACACTTTCAATCCATCTCTTTTTTCAATTTCATTGTTGCGAACCCGGTCGACGAGAGTAACACAGGTTAATTACCAGACTTTAATAGAACCGATAGTAAAGTTAAACCAATAGATAATTTACAATAAATAATCGCAGTTTCGATATGCATACTCAAATGACATTGTTTATGTTATAAAGAGCAAAAATAATGCGGCTTTCCTTTTGTCATAGACATTCGTTGCCCATAAACGCCATAGATGTACTTGTGTAACACGATCTCAGGTCTCGTGTCCAAGACTACCGGCTGCCTTATCCCCCAGTATGGGAAACAACGACGGTTAATAAAGAAACACTGGTACTGTTTTACGTGTCACTTAGAATTTATAGCCTACCGGTTTCGCTTATGATAGCATCATCAGGGCTAGAACTTAAACTACGAAACAATATTGTTGATTTATAAACATAAATTCATTTCATAGTGGGTATTGAAACTTTTTTGTATCTACCCGGTGAATACGGTATGAAACCGGTAGGATATATATAAAATAATAAATTATAAGTGATAAGTAAAACAGTACAAGTATTTCTTCATTTTAAAATGTGAACATTTTTAAGTTTTACCGAGCGCCGACGATGGAAAATATCAAACAACGGTGAACTCTGCCGCTAAAGCGTCAAGATTAAATAAGGGGTGGTATTAATCTGGCCTAACAGAAGCTATACAGTACTCTACTGTAAGTGGTTAAGACAGACTATTGGAATAAACTGGTGAAGTAAAATACTAGATCATCACATTTCAGTTGGAAACCCAGAACTTGCACGCGCACCATGGATCTTTATATTCTGGGGTTCTGGTTATCCCTATGCCTATATAAATATTTTTTTTTATTTAACTATACAACATTAAATTAACGTAGAGCATTACCTATTTCCTCATACTATGGTAGTGTAAAAGACATGTAATGATTTTTTTTGGCAGCTTTAGATATAATCTATACTAATATTATAACGAGGAAATGTTTCATTTTTTGTTTGTTTGTTTGAAATGAATAGGCTCCGAAACTACTGGACTGATTTCAAAAATTATTTCATCCTTAGAATGCTACATTATCGCTGAGTGACATAAGCTTTGTTTGATCAAAATCGGTGCTGTAAACGCCAAGATACGCAGGCGAAGCTGCGTGAAACTGCTAGTAAAAAAATAAATTTAAGAAACTGACTAAAATAATCCTACATTGTTGTTATGAAAATTCCGGATTTTCCTGAAACTAGTAATTGAATCGTAATTTAATATGAAATTGTATTAAGAAAACGACTATTTTCGGAAAATTATAAAGCCGGAGGCGTTTTATTAAATTGATATATTTTTGTACTGTGCGTTCTGAGAATTCTTTAATTTAAATAAAATATCAAACTTCCATTCTACATTTTCCGTAATGGAAGAAACCTTAGTTCAATCTCCCGAGCTATCGGCGTACTCGTACGCTTTATGCTACAAGTTGTGAAAATAACCTACGGGTTTGCAATTGATATTTTTTAGATTTTAGTCTTGCATATATTGCTGCTGAGTTCTTTTTTTTTTCTTTTTTTCACATCATTTGAAGTAAACTATTTAAAGATCTATTTTTAGTAGTTTGAGACAGAGCAAAATTTTTAAAATTCAGATATGTTACATATTCATATCCATATTTTCAAACTATACTATAAATGCCAAAGTCTGTATGTCTATCTAATATTTTTTAAGACAAAGCCAGTAAACCATCACGATTGGTTCAGAACCTTGGGAAGCTGAACCAATTTTAGTAAAATTTGAAATACATAGAATTAGATACAGGATAATAGGGGAAGAAAGTTCAGAGTACAAGTAAAAAGTTTTACAAAGAAACAAAAATTCTACCCATGTAATATCTTATATCTAATATCTAACCAATATCTTCATTGTAATTTGTGATAGTGGTCTATAAAACGTCTCTACTGGCTGTTTTCGTTGACTTACTACCGCAGGATTACCATGAATGCCTTAGCCTAAAATTTTGTGCTTTTTTCAAGTCGCACATATAGCCATTGAAGTTTGCAAGTGAGTTAGGCGCATGAATCTGATATTTCGAAGGATTCAGCCTTTAATGGCTACCCTACTTCCTATGTTACTAGGAAAAGCTTACCTGGTATAAACTTATCTTTAATATATCAAGTATATTATCCTAGAAGTGGTAAGAAGAGATAGAATCGGAACACTATTCTTCGGTTAGCCGAGGATACGGTTTTTTTAATGGTTTTAGGTTTGTACAGGTGCTAAGAAAATTTTCTACATCATTTAAGTCAAATAGTAGATTTTTTTTTCCAACTAATTTCATTTAACGTTTTTTTTAAATTTGATGTTTTTCGGTGTTATGTTTAATTGTAACACAGATGTAAAGTCAAATAAATATTTCGTCGAAATTGACAAAAGTTCAAAGAAGATGTCCTAATCGTTGTCGATCGACACCGACCTTAAGTTTATAAAGCACCATCTATAGGCCGCGTTTATTTCTTACAATCAGGAAATATATCTCCTTGTTTGTATTTCAATATTATGTTACCAAATATATTTTATAACTATATGGATATGAATCCATTTTGTGGTTTTTACCGACATTGATCTTTATTTTAATGTGTCTAAAACAAGTGAAAGAAATCTTAAAACCGGCTCGGACTTTCAAAGGTTTCGGAAGTGCGGTCGACCCACTCAAGCCGCAATCGATATGTTCACGACATCCATATTCCAAGTTCAAATTGTACGGTCTGTGATAAAGATCATTTTATAAATAGTGGTCGGAATTTGGCCAATACGGTTTTGATTGTTTGACCTTCAATAATACCATAGACCAATAATATCTCAGCTATGACTAATCTATATTGATACTAGCTGACCCGGCAGACGTTGTTCTGCTATGAACAAATTGGGGTGAGTCACCCTTATCACTAAGGGATATGAAAAAGATTCACCCTAATCACTTAGGGTTATAAAAAATAGATGTTGGCCGATTCTCAGACCTACTCAATATGTTCACAAAATTTCATGAAAATCAGTCAAGCCGTTTAAGAGGAGTATGGGAACGAACATTGCGACACGAGAATTTTATTTATAAGATAAACCCCTATTTCGCGTTGTCTAATTTTGCTACTTCTCATTTTGTTGTATTGTTTTTTTTTTCAAGAGAAAAACCATTTAGAAAGCTGGAAAAATTGTAAGGAAAGTGGGAAAAATCCACACTACAATTTTATCCATACAAACTAGTAGTAGCTGTTAATGTCAAGCAATACGAAGTTAGACAGGTAGGCTTGTCAGAAATTACTTATGACCTGAAATGACTTATGTCAGTTAAAAAGAATTTATTCATACGGATGACATGGTAGCATGGCTTAAAGGTCTTAGCCGGCCCCAGAAGAGGCAAATTAAAAAAAACAAGCATTAATGTCTTCTTTTTCGTGGACACATTGCTGCTTATGACGTCATAACAGACTAGGCTATCCATAGTGAAAACTTTTCCAACTGCAGCTGTGTTTGCTTTAAAATAGGCTACGAGGGTACGATAAATAACTTAAATAATTTTCCACAAATCCAACGATATTCCAGTGAAAAGGATATAAAAAGCAGGTCTATTATTTATTGGAGTTCAAGTAAGTAGGTATTGTCCGTCTAAGCGGCGCCACGGAAATGAATTCTGCGAACTGAAGCTTTCCTTTCACCCTTAGGTGTATCATTAATATTCAAATGATGCATTGTGCCAACATCAGTGGAGGCCGATTGTTACGCTGTTAGAAGGACGTCATTTTTTTATCATTACTAATAGCCTAGTATGATGATCCCTCTCCTGATGAAAAGGGAAAAAGGGGTCAAAGGGGAATTATACTAACGGTAAAGAAAGGAATTAAAAATTTCGCCACGGAACTTGAATCTTCAGTAGCTTTGCTTGATTTCCTAAGGGTCCGTGGACTGACGAAGGTTGGGTTAGAGCACTCGTCGGCGAGACGTAAGATTACAGGTTCAAATTCTATTTCAGGCGAAGTTTTTTTCTTTCTTTTACTTTTTTATATGAATTATTTTAAGCTAAAAACTACCCACTTAAGCTGCTCTTACCCTTTACCTACTAAAACACTACCCATTTTAACGACTTTGTTATAATATTGGATTAAAGATAAGCTGATAAATTTCTTGAAAGAAAAGAAACTGATTATTTTCGAACAATTTAAGGACCCACGCTCCAGATTCTACAACCAGTTCAAAATATGTAGCGATTACTGTTTTTAAAAATGTTACATTGACAGATTTACTTACTTTCTATTTTATTGTATGTCTAGATGTAGGTGTTACAGATAAAAATGTCTGGCTCACTGACCCGGACCACGCGCAGCCTTATTAGCTCAAATAATTCATGATTTATGATTTAAAAATAAAGTATCTTTACGCCCATATCTCCGAGTTGGTAGGCAGAGGCACAACCAGGGCACCCACGGCTAGCCAAACATACTAAATCGCAAAATGTAATAGGTGGCAAGCCTATCGCCAACCGGACACGTATCCAATCCCGGGCCACGTGAATTTTATTAGAAAATAGAAAATATGCAGTTTTTAATTTTTTGTTGTTGCCCGACCCGTGGCTCGAACCCGGGATATTAAGAAGTCAATTCCGACGCCGGACCGCTAGACCACAGAGATTCGTGATTTTTTATTAATTAAGGGGTAGAACATACATCTACTCCACTATAAGATTATTCGGCTTAAAGCTTTTTAATTAAAATACTAAATTATCGATAAACTAGATTAATACTCATGTACCCGGTACGTGCTTCGCTACGCATATGGCCGCATACATGACATAACATAACAATACAAAAAAGAAAAAACAACTGAAAAAAGTTTCAATTTGACAGAAAAATATCGATGCAATTTATTTAGAAAACACTTGTACTTTCCACAATATACATTTTTTTATTTTTTATTTTAAATAAAATGTATTGTGGAAAGTACAAGAGTTTTCTAAATAAATTGCATCGATAATGGAATTCCACCAAGCACCGACGATAAGAAGTATAGAATCTGACAGAAAATACCTATTAAGAAAACGATCCACCATTTATTGAATTCATTTGTTACAAAAATGTGATAAATGAAGAACCGCTCTACTAATTTTATGCAAACATCTACTAAACTGTCCATACAAAGCCTAAACATTTGGTTTGGATAGGTGAGCCTATTCTAGAATTATAAAATTACAACAAATTACAACTAAAAGTGGCATTGATTATATATATATATTTACATGTATTGTATAGCTTCTCAGAATAAAATTTAAATTAGACAAAAAACTAAGTCCCATTATGAACAGACGTCATTAATATTATTGTGAATTTTAATAATATAAGTATTCTAAATGTTTAGCAATTTGCATCTGGATGGTAATATGACATTCTAATAAAATTTGAAAATGTAAAACATTAAAATCGTTCGTTTCGGTTAAAATTACAAGCTGTTTAACATTTTTTATGATACTGGAAGGCAAACTAGCAGACAGATTTCCTGATGGTAAGAAATTCACGTCGCCTAGAGACACCAAAGGTGATAATGGTGCGTTGCCAACCTGAGGCTGGATGTTAGGCCTCGAGCAAAAGTAAGTTTACCGGCTACATTACTGCCTGGCTGGAAGGCAGATGGTCTATTCTGCAAAGGAGCCCGGACCAACACGGGGTGGGTATTGTAATACCAAACGAATAATAATAAGTAGCAAATATACATAATGACTAAGATAATTAAATAAAGAAACAAACGTCCTTTAATGCTAATACAATCTTCTTAAAACCCCGCTAGTCTAATTCTTTAACCATGTTAAACTGGGGAACTATGGGAAGCCATTGAAATGTCATAAGTAAAAACAAAAGATTGCACGTTACGTGGCCATTCTACAGCTTACTTGTTTTACAGTAAGGCATTTAAAATAATTAAATTTTAAAAACTGTACTCAAAGACGTCAATTTTCTTGTAATCAGTCATTAAGTTGACATTTTCACAAATCGTTTTTTTGACGCCTTCGTCACAAAAAATAATCTCTACTATACAAATACTTAATTAGAATGTGTTGTATATATAAACCTACGGGATAAATTATCTAAACAAGAGCAAAAACCGAAATAAAATGCTTTGCCTAGTTTTAAAGATCTAAACATACATAGGTATAGCAGCGGCAAGGGACATTGTTTTGTAGGTAATATATAGTAGTAGTAAACAGACATATTTTGATAAATTGGCAAAAACTATTTTAGTTATTCAGACTAGTTAAATTTTTTTATTTATTAATATATTAAATGTAAATTGACGCCTCTAACTGCGTTCGTATGTCTGAGTACTAATATCTGCATTATTAGAGGAAAGATTGCTATTTAATTAATTAAATATTCGACCGAGGTCGGACTAAAAGACAGAAGTAATAGATAAATCGTTTATCATTAGATTAATAACAAATTCCCTCAGGGGTCTGAGTGTCTCTATTATGCTTTTATTGGTATTGGATCACCAAGATTTTTTTCAGTGTTCTTCCAGTTCCTTACATTCGGTGAGAATATGGGATGGTATTTAATCACCTTCGAGACATGGTCTGACCTACGGCTGGACAGTAACACCTAGTATTGCGATTGATTCAGTTATTCTTTAAGAGTACGTATGATATTACTCTACATATTAAGTAATTTTATCAATATCCTTACATTTTAAAAATCAAAAATGTATATCGTGGTAGCTTGAAAGATTCACCATCCACAAGAGATTTTTTTAGACAAAAAAAATCTATCATGTTGTGGTAAAAGGTTTACCAATCCGCGCGTTTTGGAGAAAAATTCTGCCCTGCCTAACGATTAACGAAAAATAACAACATATTTCTCGGTGGTCACAAAAAAGCTACAGCTTCAAACGAATCTCTGGAAATAAAAATATAATTCCGTAGAAGTTGAAACGAATCTCTGGAAATAAAAATATAATTCCGTAGAAGTTGTTTATATTAAAAGATATGTAATGATTTTTGTTACACATTTAAAAAAATCTAACTTACAAAATAGCACTTTTGGGAATTTTGATGGCCAGGTACTTTAAATAATAGCGTTTAACCAAAACCAAAACGCTCCTTCAAATACCCCATAATAGAAAAATAAAAAATCAGAGACTAATTTCCACTAAATTCGTCCCACCTACGTTAAAACATTTTTTTTTAATTTGTGATACGAAATACGATAATATCAAAATACTTATACTGCCTACAATTATTTACGCCCATTCAATAATGGTATCACAATACACAAAAAGGATATCAGGAGTCAGGCCGTACCGGCTTCTAAATATAAATGGCGACAAAGAACCCCTACCTCTAATTAAAATACGAAACAGTTGTAAACTCATAAAAGACTTACTAAAACGGAAACTTTGTTAATCGCCAAAACTTTTAATAATAACCTAGTTGATTTGGAAATAATATTTGGCAAATATAATACACTAGTACAGACAAAAAAAAGCTTAACTTATGACGCGTAAGTCTGTATGTCTGTCTCTTTCTCAATCAGGGCTAAACGACTGAACCGGTTTTGATGAAATTTAATATTCCAAAGATCCGAGTTGAAACACAATTTATTTTCAAACAACCCACTTGAAAAAATAGCCCCTAACGGACTATAATAGGGGACGAAAATTTGTATGAACATCCGGCTAATAGCTACTATTTTTAACCGACTTAAAAAAAACGAAGAGGTTCTCAATTCGGCCGGTATTTTTTTATGTATGTACACCGATTTCTTCGAGGTTTCTGAGCCTTTTTACGTCATTATTTTTTTCGTTTAATGCGGAATAGTTTCGAATTGGAAAAATTTGAATCTCCTAGGCCCATCAATTTTTATTTTATGAGCATTTTTTATCTACTTTTACTTATCGTGATGCTTATTTTTATTAAACTAAATCAATTCAGTAATACACTTAAAAGTATTAAATAAAAATAGCTACATTAATAAAAACCTAAATAAAATTTAATTTAAACTAATAATTATATTATAAATAAGTATTAAATTGACTTGGCACCGACTTCA
>NJDD01011829.1:32591-50190 GCA_002245505.1 Calephelis nemesis
TTGTCTCTTTCTACGTAACGCCTCAACTTTTCGTGTTACACTTGATTTTCCTCCTCATAAAATTTCTGTATCAGGCCTTATAACTCAAATCGTTTCTTAAGGAGTAAACTCCAAAAAGTAAAACCTAATTTAAACGTTGATTAATGTTATTTAGCATTGCAGTTGTTGTAGTACACTTTAAACCAGCCTTTCCCAAAGTGGGCGATGGAAGCCTAGAGAGGGGGGGTAAAAGAACTTAAAAAAATGTTGTTTTTTAAACTCCAAGAGTAACAAATATGGTGTACTTGAGAAAAATAGGTGAAGGGTGCCACAAAACTGCTGATTTTCAAAGTGGGCGTTACATGATATAAGTTAGAGAACTTCAGCTTTAAACCTACATGTTTATTGGAAAAACAAGATAATATTGGAACAACAACTACTAGGCGGTTTGATGTGATATGACGTCAAAAAACATTTTAACAAATTTACTAATCAACCTCCACAAAATACATATTTAAGAATAACAAACTAAGGTCACGACTCCTCGGCATAGACATAATCTATTAATAAGGCATTGACTTTGATAAATACATTTTAAGGCCCTATTCGTCCCAAATATGATAAATCGTTTTCACTAATAGCTAAATCCAGAATTCTTTAAAAATTTTGTGAAATTTTGTGTCTAAAAAATCATTGAAAATTATCTTTATATCTTCACGCCCATATCTCCGAAGAGATAGGCAATGCACAACCAGGGCACCCACGACTAGCCGAAGACACTAAGTCCCACAATGTGATAGGTGGCAAGCTTATTGCTAACCAGGCACATAGCCAATCCCGAGCAACATTTTTTATAAGAAAAGTGGGAAAACCAAGTTTTCATTTTGTTGCCCGACCCGGCAATCGAACCTAAGACCTTGTGAAGTAAAGTCCAACACCTGAACCTCTAGGACACAGACACACACATTTATTTTGTACAATTATCCATTCTGAATGGTCTAGTTTTAGATATTCGTGAGGACCATTTGGTCATTTCGACTTAGGTGTTGGTAACCTCGTGATTTTTATAACTTCACCGGTCTTTGTGGGGGACTCGAGTGGTTAGTCCCAGACAACTGTCATATAAATACCCATATTGTTACAAGACATATTAATTTTTTTGTTGTTAAAATTTTGTTGTAAAATCTTGTTTTGTTTGCTGTCTACTTTATTTATATTGTTTATGTTTATGCATTGTATCTATAATGATTCTATTCTTAATTTATATAATATGCTATGTAGTTATATATTACTGGATTATTTTATTTATATGTACATTAAAATTCAAATTTATTTGTATTATTCTGTTTTGTTTATTCGGTACCTACATACTTGATCTCTGTTAGCCCAAAGGTTGACTGGGAGAGAATGCATTTAGCATTAAGTTCGCCATTTGTACTCATAATTTTTATTTGTGTACAATAAAGTTCAAATAAATAAATATTTTCTATAACCGTGGTTTATTTACATAGTAATTGTAATTTTTTTAGTATTTTTATTTTGTAAAATCTGCATTTTTCTACCTTACTTACATTATGGATATGAAACAATGATTTTCAAATACATAATATGTTTATTCAAAAGTATTTTTTTTTAATATTGGAAGGCAAACAAGCAGACGGATTTCCTGATGGTAAGCAATTAGCGCCGCCTAGAGACACCAAAGGTGGTAATGGTGTGTTGCCAACCAGAGGCCGAAATGTTAGGCCTCGAGCAAAAGTAAGTTAATCGACTACCTTACCCTCCGAACCGGAACACGTCAACGGCAAGCGCTGACATTATGGCGGCAGGAGTAGGTAAGGCGGTGGTACCAATCCGTGTGAGTCGCTGCGAAACTCTACCACCTAGTCACGGTGTTAATGACGGAAAGCCTATGCTCGCCTTTTACGAGCTGCCTGGCACAGGAATGCAGATGGTCTATTCTACAAAGGAGCCCGGACTAAGAACAACCAGCATTCCAGAACAATAAGGCAAAGGTGTAAACAAGACATCTGAGATTAGCGGAAGGTAAAGTCCTACAAAATGACTGACGGCAAACGTATCGCTTACCGAGGTAATCGAGTAAATATGTATTCCTAGGCAATTTTATTTTATAAACAGAGAAATCGAACGCGGGACCTTTTGTAGTCAGTGATAAAGTTCAGTTCAGTTCAGTCAGGGAGGCGATCAGTTTATACAAAGGTGTCTATTTACCTGATAATTTATTACATATGTACTGGTATATCCGCCGCCTGAGTAGGGATACTCGTTGTGGAAATCGAACCATCATCTCAATCTTTAATATCCCTAGGTACACATCTGTGCAGTGTATATCGTTGTGAGTTACTTTTAAACAAAATTCTGAATTAGTAGTACAAGAAAAGGTTTAATCTTTTAAAATTGTGAAATAACATCAGCGTAGTTGATTTTTAAAGTTGAATGCTAAAGAAGGGAGAAAACTAATTTTTTTTAACAAATGGCAAGGCAATTCACAGTTTATTTGGCATTTAAGTAAATTCTCAGGATCCCCGACTGGTGGCATTTTGTTTTATGCGGCTCCTCGTTACCGGCGGCGGCCACGCGTGAAGTTACGGCCGCGCCGGGACCGCTCTCTCGCTGACTCTATCTCTCTCTGACAATATGCTGTTTTATTTCGCCAGATTTGGTTTTGCTTTATGCAGCTATTAGGTTTTAGGACTATTACAAACCCCAACAACAATAGCGCGTTTTATAGTCCTTGCTATTTCAATAGATTCATTGCCATTTTCACGTTCATTACCTCAAAAGGAAAGGAAAATGGTTTCACTTTATATTTTCGGTCTGTTTGAGTAAAGATTTTTTGAAAAAAATTGGAAATACGCTTACGACCATGCCTCGTACAATACAATAAAAATTTGCACAGCATCTGTTTTTGAAACAGAGCTACAAAAATTGTCAATCGGTAACGTCTTACAGAAGTTTGGGAACCGTGAATATATGGAAAAACAGTCGTTTCTAAAAAATAAGCCCAAATTTCTTAATCAAATTTGTTTAGTCAGAAATATTGTTTGAAAAAAATATATTAGCAAAAATTCTACTGTGATTCAGCATTATGTCAATTTTCAAATTCTAAAATTAGAAAGCATAAAGTGACAGATTTTTTTATAGCAAACGACAGTGAACAATTAGTACTTGTCTCGCCTAATGTTTACTGGGCCCTTACCATGAGTTTACGGCTTGTCAAGTTTACTACACTCGCTACCGTCGCTGTCAATTATATGTATGAAAACTTTAAACAGCGCCTCTAGTGGTAGCTAAGAGAAACACATTTTTAGACCAAAATTGTCATAGATTTCGACACGTAACTTACCGTACGTAATCTATACAAAGTCATGGTAGAGGCTCTGATAACCGTGGTTTATAGACATCATAGTGTTAGGCCTAAAGTGCAAGTCTAAAGGCACGGATCATGACACTGACATTATGGTAGCAGGCAGTAAATCCCTGCCTGGGGAAGTTGCTGCACAGCAATCTACCACCAGTGGTTTTGTGATAATGATTCATTTAACATTTGCTCGTTTCCTCCTAGTTGTTAGCCAGGGACAGTTGATCTACGCTATAATATATTACATACCCGGAACAACACGGGACAAACGGAGAGGGTGGGTTAAATACATTTATATGTGTTAGTTATGTGTAAGCGTGTTAGGGCCTAAACACATAACCGCTAAAATCGTCGGGTTGCGTTGCGGCGTTGCAATGTCATAGACGTTTCTCTGCCATGAGCTATAGTGAGAAACTTATTACTCATTTGCTATGTTAAGATATTACTATGTTTTAAAGAAATAAATAGTGCCGCGCCGCTACAATTGGCAGTGACGCTACTGCCGACTCTAGCGGCGCGGCGCCGCAACGCGGTTATGTGTTTCGGCCCTTGCAAACTGAGTTTTTACACGTTCGAGTGTAAAATAAACCCTAGCTGTCTCAGTTATAAACACGGAGTAAAGTACTGCAAGGTTCAATCTGGTATTATGGTTTTTATTGCAATATGATACATGATTATTAATAAGAGGCCTAGGGTTTACTTTTTGCACTTTTACGTCTAAAAACTAGACGCAGTCATTTGTAACAACCGTTATTATATATTTATCAAGTTGGTCAAGTGGCTAGCGTACACGACTAACTTCACCGATCAAACGCAAGGTTCGGATTTGACTGCAGACGGGGCCAGGCATTTGTGTGATGAACATTTATATGTTTGCATTTCCGGTGTGGGTGTTTATTAAATTTATTCTGGTTTCTATTTAAGTATTTCTATTTATTTGTATCGTTGATTACACCCATAACACAAGCATATAATTTGCTTACTTTGGGGTTAGATTCAATTTGTGTAACTTGTCCAGGGATATTTATTTATATTTACCATACAGTATTCAAAAATAAAGGTAATAATGTTTGTGTTTTGTGATTATCCCACACCGACCATAATAATTAATTATATAGTCTGTTAAAATTTGAAGTCATCACATTTTACGTCAGACGGACAGCAGAGCCTTTGTGGTTACTCTCCTTAAATGCCCTTTGGATATGTAAACCAAGACATTAGACACAATAAGGAATAACACCAGTGTTTATGAAGTCCATATCCTTACTAACACTCCAATTATTATAATGTAAACTAATAATATTATGAAACCAACAGCGTGTTTGTTTGTCCTTCTTTAAAGTTGCGATGAAGATGCTTTTAGTATATTTTTAACATAGTATAGAAGTCGAACATTTAACCTCCCCTAGATTACATGTTCGACTTCTATACTATAATATTTATCATGAATTTTAAACTACTTTTCCGTCGTTTCTAAACCGATTTTAAAAATTTAATTTTTCATATGAAAGAGCGTAACTCCGAGGTGTGCTATTACTGTCGTTGCAGTATTGCATATATATACCATGATTATGGAATCCCATGAAAATCGAGAAAAATACTTAATTGTTTTGTACGTAGATGAGTTACATAATTGAAATCAAGGTTTTTTGTCAATTTTACTGCACTTTAATTATTATATGGAGAAATAGTTGGAAGGCTGCTGGCATAGGCTACTTTTTATCAGAGCATATAAACGGATCCCAGCTGATAAGAAAAGAAAAGCTGTAACTCTTAGACATAACCGCCGGTTACACCTATATCATAAGTAATACGGCCACCCTTCAACACTATTTCAGCGTATGAAATAATATTTAAAGATAGTAAAATAAAATTGTCAAAAATCCCAGCGTTGTTATTTCAGCAGAGATGGCGGGGCGCGGGCACAAATCCTGCCCAAGGGAGCCGATGCAACTTGCATCACACTCGGACGATATTTTTATATTTGCACTATATTTTTCGTTTCATTTCAGAAAGACTACTATTTGTCGGCTGAGAGGCAAAACAAATATTTTCTAACTTTATATCGCAGACGCTTGAATTTTCTTTAGCCAATAAACAAAAATTGAAAACATTACACTTAATTTCAGATTTTCAAACCAAGATTTTTTCGTTTTGTTTAAATTTTAATAAAGACTGTTTTAAATTAAATGATATTTAGTTTTAAGCACTAACACCTCTCTAGGCTGGTGTCACGGTAATGCCTCGTTGGTCGAGTGGCTAGCGTACATTACGCCGACCAACCGAGAGGCTCGGGTTCGATTCTCGACTGGGCAGACATCGGTGTGATGAACATTTAGATGTCTGTATTTCCGGGTCTGGGTGTTTATTAAATTTATTCCGGTATATATTTAATTAGTTCTATGTCTAAGTATCCTTGACTAACACCCATAACGCAAACATAATATAATTTGCTTACTTTGGGATTAGATTCAAATTGTGTGACTTGTTCAGGGATATTTATTTATTTATTATTTATCACAGTAGTCTAACCCTGAGTAGTCTCTTTAGCTTTGTTTTTGAAATAAATATCTACAGTCGAGTATTGCTTCAGTGTTACAAGTATAACTACGTCTGACTACCTATTTGATTTTTGTGATCGTAAATATCGTATTTTATTCTCAGAGCCACCGACAAAACCTTTATGTAATTTAGCTAAAAACCATCATGGTAACGTTAGCTTTCAAAAACAAAAATCGCATCGAAATCAGCAAATCTCTTAAAAAGTGATGATATGTGGCAGTACAGACACATACAAACAGACACACATGGACACGTAAAACTTATAACAACCTTTCATTTTACGTTGAGGGTTAATAAAACCCTCCTTTTATGTCGGTGTTGGAAAAAATGTAACAAATATTATTCTTTGATTAGAAGGTACTATGCCACATACACACAAACATTTATAGCTGCAACACATTTAAAAAATATTGAAATATTTATGTTTATGATTAAAAAAACAACTTTGGTACATACAAGTCTACTTATTTCATTTACTACTTTCCTTTTACGGGTTGGCTGGAAGAAATTTCTTTTATTAGAGATAAACTCGCCTTTTGTACTTTGTTTTTTTTACTTTTAAGTATTTTTTTTGTAATATCAGTTGTGTACAATAAAGAGTTAATAATACATATTTTGTTAGTTAAAAAACTCATATTTTTAAACAAAAAAACACTTGTACTGTTTTACGTATCACTTATAATTTATTATTTTGTAAGTAGCCTACTGGTTTCGCTTATACAGCATCATCAGAGCTTAAACTTAAACTACTCAATATATCAAATATTATGTTGAAAGTCTCTATATATATTTTTATTTTTTTATTTATTAGATTAAGATCCGGTCACTTTCTATTTTCGATTACTTATAAGAATTATATATTAATATTTGTTTAATTATTTATGATAAATGACAAAACGAGCAGGCGGATTTCATACTGCAAGAAATGCACGCCAACTAGACAAAGATACTAATTATGCAGCGCCAACCGGAGGCTGCCATGTTCACCTACTGTATAAAGGGAACTAGATGTCAAATATTTAGACATCTAAATAAATAATTAGATATCTGAATGAAAAGGAATGTAATAACAGGATTTTTGATTATTTTTTCTAAAGCCTTATTGTTGTTGTTAGCCATTTAATATAAAAATTAATGCAAGAAAATCTTTTTAGCAAAGAGATATATTTTATTTTCATAGTTTAATCTGTATGCGCTAATTAAGTTCAAGTTATTACATTTATTTTTACAATAAGAGATCTTTTCGCTACTTTTTTTTTGAACCCCTATAATGGAAAGACCTTATCTTATAGTGCCACCAACTTACCTATTCAATTGTCAAAATCAGAACTAAACAGCTATTTCGTAAAACGTCATTCTGCTACCAGTTTCTAAAATGTTAGTAACGAAAATAAAATTCCCACAGCTACATTTTTTATCTATTATTGTTATAATTTTTTTTTTTCAATCCACAACCAGATACGATGGATGAGATGGTAACGACGATGTTTATTGAACACATATGTTGATATCACTGTAAGCCCGGTATCTCAAATCTTTTTTTTTATGATATTGCAAACAAGCAGACGGATTTCCTGCTAGTAAGAAATTCACGCCGCCTAGAGACATCAAAGGTGGTAATAGTGTGTTGCCAACCTGAAGCCGGGATGTTAGGTCTCGAGCAAAAGTAAATTTACCGGCTACTTTACCCTCCAAAATCGTTTTTTTAATAATAATAATAAAATTATCTTTATTTCACATAAATCTGCAAGAGGCACCTGTGACGCCTCTATCCAGTAATAAATCTACCACCGGATCGGAACGCGGCCGCACACTCCGGCAAGAAACTCAGCGGGCTTGTCTTTTTTTCTTATTTTAAAACATGTTTACAATAATAAATGTAATGATACGTTATATTTATAAATTATAAGAGATTGGCATGAGGAGCAAATAATCTCAAGCAGTCTTATCTCTTAAATATTCAGCAATGTTATAATAACCCTTTTGATTTAATTTACATTTAACACATTTCTTAAATTTATTAATTGGAAGTTCTTTCATATAATTGGTCTGACCCCTGTAATCTGGTGGTCCAGGTATTGGACTTAACTTCATGAGATCCTGGGTTCGATTCACAGGTCGGGCAACAAAAAAAAAGGGTTTTTCCAGTTTTTTCATATAAAAATGTTGCTCGGGATTGGATATGTGCCCGGTTGGCGACAGGCTTGCCACCTATCACATTGTGGGACTTAGTGTCTTCGGCTTGTCGTGGGTGCCCTGTTTATGCCTCTGCATACCTCTTCGGAGATATGGGCGTGAAGATACTTATTGTAGAAATGTATACATTGGCCCATGAAAGAATGACTTACTCTGTGGATACTGCTTACTCTTTTGTTATTTGAAATCTATTGAAATTCGGATAAAACTGGTATTCATTCGTGATGTACAAACAATAAACATGTTTAACATGCAAGCGCCGGATGCGGGTGGATAGTGTTGAAACGCACAGATCCTCCATGTAAATAGCACCAAATACTGCCACCATGGTACGGGGTCTACATACGGAACAGTAGCATTTGTTTGTTGAACAAGTTTACATAAAAGTTTGTGGATTTTTGTTTTTGTCAGGACTATGCCTATAGTAGTGACCTTTTTTATTTTAGAGGAAGGCAAACAAGCAGATGGATTTCCTGATGGTAAGAGCTTCACGCCGCCTAGAGAGACACCAAAAATGGTAATGGTGGGTTGCCAACCTGAGGTCAGGATGTTAGGCCTCGAGCAAAAGTAAGTTTACCGGCTACCTTACTCTCCGAACCGGAACACGTCATGACGTCATGACGGCAGGAACAGGTAAGGCGGTGGTACCAATCCGGACGAGTCGCTGCGAAACTCTACCACCTAGTCAGATATCGTGGTGTTAGTAATGATAAGCCTATGCTCGCCTTTTACGAGCTGCTTAGCAAGAAAAGCAGATGGTCTATTCTGCAAAGGAGCCCGGACCAACACGGAGAATATTTAAGTTTCGGTTTCGGTTTCAGCCATATAATCTAGTTACGATTCCGCCCGAATGACTGAAACTTACCGCTGCGCCACTTGTTAATTCGTGAATGTGAGTTACTGTGAGGTACTGATACTCGCCTAGGTATTTATTTAGTGCATGTAATTGATATATTATCTAATATACATAAAAATCAATGCCACTTTTCATTGTAAATTTATAACTCCAGAACGGGCTCACGTATAAAGATCAAATGTTTAAGCTTTATTTGGACTATTTAGTAGATGGTTTATGTAAAGTTTGTATAAAATCGGTCGAGTGGTTCTTCATTTACCACATTTTTTGTAACAAATGAATTCAATAAAATTATCGGCCATTTTGTTATTGGGTATTTTCTATCAAATTGAAACTTTTTTCAGATGGGGATTGTGCCGTCATATTGAAACTTTTTTCAGTTGTTTTTTTTTCTTTTTTTGTTTTGTTGTGTTGTGTGATTCATGCAAAGCACGTACTGGGCCGTTAGAATTTTATAAAAATACAATTTGATACAACCTTTGAAACCCGAAGCATAGTAATTTGTTGCTTGACAATAAAAAGGTTTCGTCCCGCCAGTGGAACCTCGGTATGGAAGTCTTTGTATGTACAGTTTGACGTTCAAAGTAACAATTTTATGTCTTTTCATATTTTTCATGTTTCTGGTCAGCAAGTTATTTATTTTCTAAAACGTTTAAATAGAAAAAAAGAACATTAAAAAAAATATCTTCACGCCCATATTTTTAAAGAGGTAGGCAGAGGTGCAACCACGGCACCCACGACTGTTTCTAACAAAAACAATTTTAGCTGGGATTGGATTTATGTCCGATTGGTGACAGCTTTGCCTCCTAACACATTATGGGACTTTGGAGTCTTTAGCTAGTCATAAATGCCTTGGTTCCACTTTTGCCTACCTCCTCCTCCTTCGAAACCCGAGTCGGGCAACAAAAAGACAATTTGGTTTTTCCTATTTCCTACTGAAAACATGTTTCACCCATGTGCCCAGTTGGTGATAGGCTTGCCACCTATCACATTGTGGGACTTAGTGTTTTCGGCTAGTCGTTGGTACCCTGGTTGTGCCTCTGCCTACCTCTTGGGGGATATGGGAGTGAAGATACTTTTTTTGAAGATACTGAATAACTACATTACCTTTAGCAAGTTGTTAGTTACAGTATTTTTAACTCAAGAATGGCTCGATTCATTTGGGCTGAAAATTTATTGATTGATTCGGACATACGTAACAGTCTAAGATCCGAAGTAAGGTCGTGTAGGTCGACCTACACCGAGCTCATAATAGGATGAAACCGGTTTTATAGCAAATTTAGTATATCAGAAAATATATTAAAAATGGGTTGCCTGAAAAATCCTGAATTATTTTTAATGTTTTCTTGAATTTAATTTTTAAAATGTTACGGGTTTTTTCAACTTAAATTTGGTATAAGACGAAGTTGCAAAAGTTGGGTTGCCTGTTATTTATCTGGATTGCCAGATATAAACATATAATTGACGATGCTAGTTACTTTCAAAGAATCGGATAGTAAAAAAAAATCACCATATACTGTTTTATTGCAATTTTCACAAATTCTATAATAATTTGTGTTGATATATAGAGTTGCCTGAAAAAAAATTGGAAACATGATAAACATATTTTTAAATAATAGATCTTTTTAGGCAACCCGCTTGTAATATGATCGCTAATATACTTATTTGACTATACAATATTTTATTTTATTCTATTACTAGCAGTTTCACGCAGCTTCGCCTGCGTAACTTGGCTTCTACTATACCGATTTGGATGAAACAAAGCCTATGTCAATTGTGGATAATGTAGCTTTCGAATGCTGAAAGAGTTTTTAAAATCGGTCCAGTAGTTTCTGAGCCTATTCATTACAACCAAACAAACAAACAAAGTTTTCCTCTTTAAAATATTAGTATGATCAGCTCAGTGTAAGTCGATCTAGGTTCCGATCTTCTACTATAAGACCTTTCTTATGTTTACTAACAATGTAAAACTAATTAGATAGGTCGAGGGTAGGTAGTAGGTAAATTTACATAGTTGGTTTTCACCGTGTTGGTCCAGTTTTCATTGTAGCTTGTAAAAGACGAACACAGGTTTACCGTCACTAGCACCGTGATATCTGACTAGGTGAAAGAGTTTCGCAGCAACTCGCCCAGATTGGTACCGTCGCCTTACTTATTCCTGCCGCCATATAGTCACTGCTTTCCGTCAACGTATGGCGGTTTAGAGGATAAGTTAGCCGGTAAACTTACTAATGTTTTAGGCCCAACACTCTGGTTTCAGTTTGGCAACGTATCATTACCACTTTTGGTGCCTCTAGGCAGCGTGAATTTCTTACCATCAGGAAATCCGCCTGCTTGTTTGCCTTCCAATATCATAAAAAAACACCCCGGCCACAGAACACACACCTATAACAACTATGGTGTCCATAGGCCACGGTTTTGTCCTACTATTATTATAGCAGTGTTCTTGTTTGCGATCTCATAACTGAGTTATACAAACAAAGACTTTCTTTTTTTTATGACAATGGAAGGCAAACAAGCAGACGGATTTCCTGATTGTAAGAAATTCACGTCGCCTAGAGACACCAAAGGTGGTAATGGTGCGTTGCCAACCTGAAACCGGGATGTTAGGCCACGAGAAAAAGTAAGTTTACCGGCTACCTTACCCTCCAAACTGGAACACGTCACGACGTTATGGTGACAGGAATAGGTAAGGCGGTGGTACCAATCCGGGTGAGTCGAGAAACTCTACCACCTAGCCAAATGTCACGGTGTTAGTGACGATAAGCCTATGCTCGCCTTTTACGAGCTGCCTAGCAAGAATAGCACATGATCTATTCTGCAAAAGAGCCCGGACCAACACGGGAAGGGGGGGAATGAGAGAGAATGGTCATTGCATTTAGTCAACCTTTCGTTAGTATAATCCATCATTGCTGTATTATCATTAAAGTTTAAATAAATACTCGATAAAAAAACACACATCTACACACATATTTCCTTAAGGTGCCGAGTGGGGTATAAATGTATAATAGGTTGTTAACCCTAGCCTCACGGATAACCTCAATCACTTTTATATTCTCAGGTTGTGTTGTGTACTGTAAGAAATAGGCACAAACGATTCCCTAAGTTCCTTCATAAAAGTAACAATATCGCTAGGGTTAACAAGACAGGAACGTTTCTCTCGAGCCCACATTCGTTGTGCTATTGTCTCGCTCGGTAGACTTTAGAGGCTTGAACTCACTATGTACGAATACAGCCCATTGTTTAGCTTTCTTCACCTGCCAAGACGGATTCATACAAAGCCAGCGCTCGTTCCTGCACTTGTATTTGTTTTTGTTACATGCAATTGGAGGTTTTGAGTACACCGCATGAGGGCGCCTGGATCTCGTTTGTAAATTGAAGTGTTCTTTATGTTATTTTGTGACCATGCGTTATATCGTTGAGACAGATAGTTGGGGAAATATATTCATTGTCTTATGCGGTTACATTTATAATAAAATATAAAGTTGGGGAGTAAATAAATAAATATCCCTGGACAAGTCACACAAATTGAATCTAACCCCAAAGTAAGCAAATTATATGCTTGTGTTATGGGTGTTAGTCAACGATTCTAATACATATAAATACTTAAATAGATACCAGAATAAATTTAGTAAACACCCAGACCCGGCAATGCAGACATCTAAATGTTCTTTACACAAATGCCAGCCCCCGTCGGGAATCGAACCCGAGCCTCGCGGTTGGTCGATGTAGTTAGGAGTATTCGCTAGCCACTCGACCAAAGCTGAACAGTGACTAAAGTTTATAGTCACAAAGCATCCTGAATGTACCACTTGATTCACGTTAGACAGTCCAATTGTTTATTTGAAAGTTAAGTAAAGACTCTTTAAAATGACTTAAAAATCTTTGTTAAGAAGAAGTTGGCAGAAGTACAACCAGACTATCTACGGTTAGCTGATGGTACTTACTACTTAGTATTACAATAAGCAACATGCCCACCAGAAGGGCACTTTTAGCATCCCGGATTTTTTTAAAAGAAAATTTAAAACATACACAATTTAATTTGCTCGACCCGGGAATCGAACCAGAGATATTAAGTAATCATCACCAACACTGGACCACTAGATGTGGCAATAAAATCGAAAAATACAACGAATATTTTTTCAGTTAATATAATCGATTGGAAAAGCTAAGGTTTGAAAATGTATGAAGTCGGTGCGTGACGTTCCGGTTCAGAAGGTAGGGTATCTAGTGAGTTTAATGTACTTACGGCTTTAAATTCTTATCACCCGCACATTAACATCTTTGGTATTTGATAGATAAGGTGTATTTCTACCATTAAAACTTACATTTTAATTACAGGCATGAATAAGTTGCCCCGTAATCCAACTATAAAAGGTTTCATCTCCTACATCAATTTTTCTTTTACTCAGCTTATTCAAAAGCGTAATTTATAAGAGGCTTGAGCTGCATTTTTATGTTTTTGTAACATAAGCAAGGCTTTACAACGTAGCTATTTTTCTTCCTATATTTTAAAGGAACAAGTTATGCTTCCCATATTTCAAATGTTTATTGTATTTCTTTTTCTGTACATGTTCTTTTTTATCTTTTTTGGAGGCCTTAGTTCACTTGTCGTGACTATGCATGCCTCATTGGGGAACACAAATGCAATTTGTAAACAAAATATGGTCAGTCGTCTCTCAGAAATGAAAAAAATATACCAACTTTGGCATTTTCAAATAAAAGTGAATAGACTTCTTTTAAAGTATCTTCACGCCCATATCCCGAAGAGGTAGGCAGAGGCGCACAGGGCACCCACGACTAGCCGAAGACACTAAGTCCCACAATGTGATAGGTGGCAAGCCTATCGCCAACCGGGCACATATCCAATCCCGAGCAACATTTTTATTAGAAAATTGAAAAAACCCAATTTTCTTTTTGTTGCCCGAGCAGGGATTCGAACCCGGGACCTCATGAAGTCAAGTCAACAACTGAACCGCTAGACCACTTCTTTTAGATACCTAAGATTTCTCAATTGTTGTGACCAATAACGATTTTTATAAAGTGTCATCATTTGAACTGTCTGTACATTGAATACATTCCAGGAAAAATCATTTCAGTAGTGGGTATTATACTGAAGTTGTTTTACCCCGAAACAAGTTTTGAGAATTCTTTTCTGTTTGTCATTGTATCACAGGAACTATTCGCTACAAAGAAACTATTTGAAGAATATTGGTCCAACTGTATTGCTAAACTATTCAAACCATAAATATAAACCGTGGCCTTATTCAAGAACCCTGGTTTTATCAACATATCAGCTAGTTACGTAAAGAAAAGCTGCAATAAGAGCTTATGCTTTTGCTCTGCGTCAGTGTAGAAGAAACCATCTGCCTAGCAGCTAATAAAAGGCAAGCATAGATTAAATGGTTACCAAAAAGATTACTGGTGGTAGAGTGCTATGCAAAAAATTCTCCGAGTATAGATCCATTGCCTTACTTATATCTGCCGTCACAATCAAAGTGTCATATCCTGGTCTTAAGGGTAGGTAGTAGGTAGATTTACATAGTTGGTTTTCCCCGTGTTGGTCCGGGCTCCCTTGCGATTAGATATCTGCTAGGCAGCTCGTAAAAAAAGAATATATGCTTACTGTCACTAACACCGTGACATCTGACTAGGTAGTGGAGTTTCGTAGCGACTCGCCCAGATTGGTACCGTCGCCTTACCTATTTCAGGTGCCGTAACGTCAGTACTTGCCGTTGATGTGTCCGGTTCGGAGGATAAGGTGGCCGGTTAACTTACTTTTGCTCGAGACCTAACACCCCGATCTTAGTTTGGCAACGCACCATTACCACCTTTGGTATCTCTAGGCGGTGTGAATTTATTATCATCAGGAAATCCGTTTGCTTGTTTGCCTTCTAATATCTTTTAAAAATCTGGTAAACCAGTAATAAGCCTAAAGTCCCGCAACGCACCTACGACATTTGTGTTGTCTATAGGCCACTGTTGTCTCTTATCATCAGGAGACCCGCGTGTTTGCTGTCTCTTGTCATAAAAACTCAGTAGATGTATTAGAAGTGTTGTGTGAAGAAGAAGAAAAAGGGTGAGATGAATTGATCGTTCCCGATAAGATGGAGTGGCCAACTTAATCCCGACGACACTGGTGTACAAATACATCTTTTGTTTATACATTGATATCTTAAGCTGGAGAGCCTTTTACAAGCTATTTTTATATCTGACAAAGTAAGATCGTGGAAGATTTCTTTGATTATATCTCTGTAACATAAGGTTGCCTGGAAGAGGTCGCTGTTTTGGCGACAAGACTGCCTTTGTGTATCACTTAGTTTTTAAGTTTTATTTTTAATGTATTTATTTTTATATACTTTGATACACAATAAATAGTTATTATATTCTATTGTATTCTAAGATATGGAAACCATTTTCTTCTATATTTCTAGCTTCAATAATAAAAGCAGGTAGGGATAGATCTATCGATGCTAAAAAAGGATTTTTTGAAACCAAAATATGTCGCGGTCGATCTCAGAGTCGTCAATAGTCTGTAGGTTGACATTTTCTGTACAAAACTGTGACTTAATGAGAGACAATTAATTGTAGTCTGTGAGTGCGGCCATCAATCACATGGTTCGAGAGTGTAGTTTACAATAAAACCTTATTTTTTGTTTTAGGATAGTAAAGAAATAGAAGTCGACACTGATGGTAAGCGAAGATCATCGTCTATAGACACCACATATGTTACTGGACCTATTTTCTACTACGGAACACGATATTAGCCAGTATTTACCACCTCGTTGGTCGAGTGGCTAGCGTACACGCCTAACTACATCGACCAACCGCGAGGCTCGGTTTCGATTACTGACTTTGTGTGATGAGCATTTAGATATCTGCGTTTTCGGGTCTGGGTGTTTATTAAATTTATTCTGGTAACTATTTAAGTATTTTTATGTATAAGATCATTGAATAACACCTATAACACAAGCATACAACTTGCTTACTTTGGGATTAGATTCAATTTTTGTAACTTGTCCTGGGGCCCTACTATGAACGCTTAAAGCAGTATTATTTCCATCTTGCTAAATGTCTGCCTTTATAGGCAACTTTATAGTATACGTCATAAGGTTGTCTTTCTCGACTGACAATTAGTATTGTTGAAATAGTACTGTTTTAAGAGCTTATGGTAACCCCCCTGGGGATATTTATTTTCATTTATTTTTTTACGATAAGGCAGTAGAAATACGTACATTATGATGTAGGTAAAAGTTATTCAAAAACATTAGTGCACTACAACCAACTTATAAAAAAGAATGATTGTATAGTAAATATAACAATATCTAAATATAATGTTGTATTTTTTAGTCACAAATGTGCCCCGAAATTTTGTAAATTGCTCTTATAAATACCTTATAGAACGTAACAGGAAGGTGAGTGAAATTAAAATAATATTCTAATGAATGTTATTCCTTCAACAATGTTAAGCCCATATTGTATAAACACATCGTGCTACTTTTTAACCTTCAGGGGCTTTCTGCGTATGGAAACGGAATTCACTTAAACCGACCTAAACAATAACAGAGCTTATCCGAACCGACCTGACCGTTATAATGTCGCAAATAAATAAAACGTAAATAGCATTACCGAGCTGAACAAAGAGTTAGGAAATTTGCATAACGCTGTACACCTTTCAGCCTTCGGACTAGGAGCTGGGCTTGAGCCAAACCGAGTCTATTTACAAAGATTAAGCGCTTACATTCGCTAGAGTAGACCATCTGCCTGCCTTGCCAGGCAGCTCGTAAAATAGGCTCACCGTCACTAACACCATGACAATTGACTAGGTGGTAGAGTTTAGCAGCGACTCGCCCGGATTGGTACCACCGCCTTACCTATTCCTGCCGCCATAACGTCATGACGTGTTCCGGTTCGGAGGGTAAGGTAGCCGGTATACTTACTTTTGCTCGAGGCCTAACATCCCGGCCTCAGGTTGGCAACGCACCATTACCTCCTTTGGTGTCTCTAGGCGGCGTAAATTTCTTACCATCAGGAAATCCTACCTAATGAGTAATTCTAATTTCTCTTAATCTTCTAAGCTACAGTCAGCTAAGTCCATTGGTATTTTAAACTTAAAACACTGTCACTTGATTTTGGCACAAGCACTTAGTGAAATCTACACCTCACTACACTAGTTCATATGGATTTGTTCTTTTAAGCCTTCTCGTTGTACCTGTGATATCGAGAAGCTGGATTGCCTCGATGTTCACATGATGGTGAAGTCTATGGTATGATGATGATGACATTACTAACAGTAACATAGGGTAAAAATGCTGGTAAAAGTACGTTGCCAACCTGAGGTTAAGATATGAAACCCATTGCGTGAGTAATTAACTAACCTATTTTCCAAACAAGAACTTAACATTGTGGAGCAATGTTGATAATGCGACATTAATCGACTTTGCCTATTTTTTTGCCTTATTTGCCTCGACGATATTCTAATAAAAAAAACGTTGCTCGAGATTGGATATGTGCCCGGTTGGTAATAGCCTTGCCACCTATCACACAACACACACACACAACACACACACAACACACACACACACACACACTAACACACACACACACACAAGTCCCACGACTTA
>NJDD01011829.1:55082-69771 GCA_002245505.1 Calephelis nemesis
CACTTCCCTGCCCATCTTCAAAAAACGGTTGAAAGAGTATTACTTGACACTTGCATAACGATTTGTGATTACCAGGTTTCTTATTTATATTAGTTATATTGTTTTAAATTATGTCATTTATGAGGTTTTTTTTTATATTGTTTCTATGTTTAGGTTATTTATTTATTATGCATGATGCCTCCTACTGTTTCATCACAGATTCTATATTTTAGGGTTGGCTGGAAGAAATCTGTAGACCTAGAGATAAACCCACCTTTTGTGCATTTCTGTTTATCGCTGTCCATATTTTAAGTCATAAATTGTGTACAATAAAGAATTAAATAAATAAATAAACAAGAAAATTGGGTTTTTCCAAATTTCTAATAAAAAAATGTTGCTCGGGATTGGACATGTGCCTGATTGGCGATAGGCTTGCCACCTATTACATTGTGGGACTTAGTGTCTTCGGCTAGTCGTGGGTGCCTGGTTGTGCCACTGCCTACCTCTTCGGGGATATGGGTGTGAAGATATTTTTTTACTTATATTCAAAAAAATCTTAGATTAGTGGTTCTTAAAAATAATACATGTTAACACAAAATCTTTATAATCGATAATCACAGTAAAAGTTTCAAACAGTACTTATCCATGTGCACACGGTAAAACTTAAAGATTTCCAGAGTTAAATTACTAGTAATATGTTAGTGAGTATTATTTCGGCTTTAGCGGTTGGTAATGCGTCAGTAATTCCTTTGGCCACACTACCGGATACGAGTCGACTACGACGGCGGAAGGAATTTAGGCCATACAGCCACGTACGCTAGCCTAATGCGGAATGAAGAATTTCATATGTCTTTGAAGACGAAAATCTGTTCGACATTCAAATTAACAAACTATATTTTCATACTTTATCTGAGATATTTTCCTTTATTTAAGTAACAACTTCAACTATCTAAACCTAACCTAATTTAAACTTTTATTGGGACGACTGCACTTTAATACAATTCAAAATACCATGTTTTGAATAGGTACTATTGACATGACGTGTTTCTTGCAATTAAACAGCAAATACACTTGAAAATATACTTGTATTTTTACCAGAGTTTCAATTGCATTTACCATTAAATTTAGTTCAAAAAGTTGTCTTATTTCTGATAGCGAATAAAAAACTGAGTAAAAATTTCAATAAATCTGACACATTTAATGAATCTGAGATTTTAATATATCTGACACAGCTAGAGATTATATCATCATACATGTAAATTAAATTTCAAAACATCGTAGTCAACCAAAACATTGTATAGTTGTTTATTTTTTTAATATTTTATTAGTACAAGAGTCACTGAACCGCTTGACTAAACCGTTTTTTAAAAAGCTGTTTTTTTTTAATGTTAGATAACTATCGATTAATCATAAAAGTTAAATTCTTGAAAGTATTTCGAAGTTAATTTTGAAAATGTCAAAAAACATATTTATCCAGTTTCCACAAGTTTGTAATTTTAATTCGTAGTACCTATGTGTTAGTCTGGAATAAATGCATACCCATTTTGATGATTCAAGTTATGTGCCAGAATGTAGCAAAGTTGTCCTTGAGATGGTAATTTTTTTTTTCCCACAAAGCTTTAACTTTAAGGGTATATTCTGGCACTGGTTTAAAAAATACACGTAAACTGGCACCCTATTCTGCCTGTAATATGTGTCTGCTAGAAGAGTATATCGAAGAAATAAGAGCCATCCAAACTTCTGATTGAATCAATATCTATCAATCAACTTTCTTTTCACACAAATGTTTTTTTTTAATGTTAGTTTATACTATCGCTCCGTAAGCAGCATCTATCCTGGTTATATCACCATCATTTAAGTAAGTATTAAGTATCGTCATGCCCACATCCACAAAGAGGTAGGCAGAGACACAACCAGGTCTAGACCAGACCTACAACTATCCGAAGACACGAAGTCCCACAATGTGATGGGTGGCAAGCCTATCGCCAACCGGGCACATATCCAATCCCGAGCAACGTTTTTTTTTTATTAGAATATTTGATCGCCTCGTTGGTCGAGTGGCTAGCGTATACGCCTAACTACATCGACTTACCGCGAGGCTCGGGTTCGATTCCCGACGGGAGCAGATATTTGTGTGATGAACATTTAGACGTCTGTATTTCCGGGTCTGGGTGTTTATTAAATTTATTCGGGTATCTACTAAGTATTTACATGTATTTGTATCGTTGACTAACACCCATAACACAAGCATATAATTTGCTTACTTTGGGGTTAGATTCAATTTGTGTGAGTGGAATATTAATTGAATTAATTATTATTGCCCAATTTCCTTTTTGTAGCCTGACTCGGGATTTGAACCCAGACCTCGTGCAGTCAAGTCAAACAGCTGTCCAACAATGTGATGGATGGCAAGCCTATCGTCAACACATCCAATCCCGAGCAACATTTTTTTTTCCAGAAAATTGGAAAAACTACATTTCATTTTTGTTTCCCGCCCGGAAATCGAATATAAATTATTACGACATTCTCCATTAAAAAGATGATGATGTTACTTTCACGAGTGACGGGCAGTAAAGTAATTTAAAATAATGCCAGCTTTGTCGAAAGACGGTTAGCCACATGGTTTAGTAGCTCTCAGTCTATTTTATATGTTTTTAAAACAAATAAAACCATCAGGTACATACATAACGGTTAAGCTTATTTGTGTAATCATATAGCCCGGGGTGAGGATATGTTTGTACAAATATTAATTATACAGAAACAAATATCATGTACGATATTTATTTTGTTAACTTTAAGCTGAAAGCCTTATCCAAATTGAATGAGTGATCGGAGTCTCTGAGAGTAAATAAAAGTCTTTAAACGGTAATTTATATTTTTTGTACTCATATATTCAAAAGTAAATGTATTATTAATTTTCATGTACAAACAAAAAATATGTTGGGGTTATTCTACGGAAGGACTGGTGGAAAAAAGTAAATAAACATTTTCTTTAACATTTACATTCTCGTCTCTGTGGTCTAGCAGTTCAGTTGTTGGATTTGACTGCATGAGATCCCGAGTTCGAATCCCGGGTCAGGCAACAAAAAAGAAAATCGGGTTATTTCAATTTTTTAATAAAAAAAATGTTGCTCGCGATTGCATATGCCCGGTTGTCGAGTTTGCCATCTATCACATTGTGGGACTTAGTGTCTTCGGCTGGTCGTGGGTACCCTGGTTGTGGCTCTGCCTTATTGTTCGAGGATATGGACTTGAAGATACTTATCTTAGATATGTCCATGTCCTTCTCATCACGCCTGAACAGATGGACTAGTTTTGCTAATTCTTTTTCTGGTCTTTGTTAGTTATTGTTATGAGACGGTTCTTATGAAAAGAAAAATCGAGAAAGTTGCAGGGGATTTTAATCCATAACTGTTAGTGACTGGTAAATGTCAAGCGATACAAAATTCGGCGGGTTGGCTAGTATGTAATAACAACCAGAACCAAGCGACGAGGGAAACGAAGAGTAACAACAGTATGAGAAATAAACAGGAGAAACGATGATATTATGTACATTACATTACATTTCAGTTTTCACCATTGGCTAACTCTATTTGTAATTAATAGTACAAATAAAACAGTGTGTGGTTCCACTTATTTCAATTTAATTTAATAATATAAGCAAACCGCCAGCTACCCCTTAGGTTTGTGTAATTCTTAAAACAAATTGAATAAATAAATACCCCTGGACAAGTTACACGAATTGAATCTAACCCCAAAGAAAGCAAATTATATGTTTTTGTTATGGGTGTTAGTCAACGATTCTAATAAATGTAAATACTTAAATAGATACCCGAATAAATTTAATAAACACCCAGACCCGGATAGGCAGACATCTAAATGTTCATCACACAAATGCCTGCCCCCGTCGGGAATCGAACCCAAGCCTAGCGGTCGGTCGATATAGTTGGGCGTGTACGCTACTCCAACGACCAACGAGGCGGAAATTGAAATTAGATTAAAACATTTGGCACTATTCATTTTGGTTGGCCAGACTTCTAACACTTAGTATTAAGACAGTAGTAGGTACTACTGGATAGTACCTAATCGAATTTTGGTAAAGTTGTGTCTACTCGAGTATTTACATTTAAGTGTTACCAACAAAAAGTGTTAAATAGCTGCGACAATCTTGAGCTTGCGGTAAGGTTGGTATTTCCAGACCATTAAGTTGGCATTACCAGACATGACGTAGTTTAACGTGTGAACTTTTACTTTATCATTTAAAAACTAATTTAAAGTTAAAGTTATTTTCACCGTGAAATTTAAATAATCGGCATGCAACATGCTTTCATTGTTATTAATGACTCGTTAAATGTGAAAACCGTAACATTTTTATTTTTATTTTTAATATAATGTAACCAAATATATCATAACCACTACCACATACACTTTCTGATTTACTTTTACATATTTTATTTAATTGAAGTTATAAACATAACCTAACTACAAACTTAAAGACTCATATAAATCAAATAGTCAAATTTGCGTAAAATCGGTTCTAGAAGTTTTTCTGTTACACACAATGATGTTAAAATTAAAAATTTTCAATGAACACCCGACAAAAAATTTACATCTTCAAAAGTTACGATTTCACAGGCAGATACACACACACAAATTTAACGTATGACACCTCTTTTTTATGTTCTTTAGATAAACAGCAAAGATGGTAACACATAATATCGTAACGCTTAAGTATGATCCATCAGACACCTTCCTGTTCTTTCATCACGTCCCTATCTTAAAGTCCTTGTCATCTAAAAATATGAACAGACTAGATTTGTACATATTTTCTGATAACAAGGACTTGATTACCAACTCGATTACGAGTCCAAGCTCGATGGGTTTAACAGTAATCATTCTAGGATAACGTCTCCCATCTTCGAACTCCATCATCAGATCAACTCAGTTGTACCAGCATTTGTTAGTGTTTTGTTAGGTTTTGCATATATTCAAACATAAAATAAATACTCATAGTGCGTCTATTTGCATTTTGATCCAAAAGAGCTAATGATCTTGAACGTTCGAACTCCATAAACTGTAGCTATGAACCATCTTATTAATGTCTGCTTTTAAATGAAAAAAAAAACCGTGTCAAATACCGTCCATCCCCTGAAAAGCTACGATGACACAGACAGACAAATGCATACACACAGACATGTGAAACTTATAACACGAGGGGTCAGGTCAGGGGCTTTTGCTTCAGAGTCAGCAGCGGTCCATTAACCTGTTCTACTCCTTACATACAGACAGCGGTTTTTTTTTAAATTTTATGACAGGTACCATAAATATTTTAGAATCGTACTTTGTTATAATAATGGTCGAATAAAAAAGTTATGCATGTCATATACAGCAGTAGGTATATTAAGTAAAATGGCAACTGAGTTTTCGTTATAATACTCTATATTTACTGATTGCCTAGCAGACGGATTTCTTGGTGGTAAGAAATTCACGCCACCTAGAGACACCAATTGGTTTGCCAACCTGAGGCTGGGAAATTAGACCTCGCGCAAAAGTAAGCTTACCGGCTACCAAACCGTTATACGTCATTGGCAAGGACTGACGCTACGGCGGCGGGAAAAGGTTAGTCACTGGTATTAATTCGAGCGAGTCGCTGCGAAACTCTACCATCTTGTAGGATGTAACGGTGTTAGTGACGGTAAGCCTATGCTCGCCTTTTACGAGCAGCCTGACAGGAAAGCAGATGATCTATTCTGCAAAGGAGCCCGGACCAACAAGGGGGAAATTTATGTAAAAGCAAAGAATACATTTTTTTTTTACATTACAGTTTCCCAGCGACTTGCCCGGATTGGTACCACCACCTTACTTATTCCTGCTACCATAACATCCAATGCTTGCCGTTGAAGTGATCCAGTTCCGAGGGTAAGGTAGCCGGTAAACTTACTTTTGCTCGAGGCCTAACATCCAGGCCTCAAGTTGGCAACGCACCATTATCACCTTTGGTGTCCCTAGGCGGCGTGAATTTCTTACCATCAGGAAAACCGTCTGCTTGTTTGCCTTCCATTATCATAAAAAAAAACATAATACAGGATGATATAAAACTGTGAAAAAATCTTGTCTTCACGTTAGACCGGCTCGCGAGTGAGTTCAATGAGTCGGACAGTCGTTCTCTCATGTTATCACATGAGTTATATACGCCGAGATAGTGATAAGCTCTACATTACTCTACATTAAAAGTGAATTAAGCTGTAGACACCATTATTACCAATGTGGTCTTATGATATATTTTCAAGCGACTCCTAAAAAGAAAGGATTCTACACATCGACTGCATTCTTTGTATGTTAAATGGTTCTTTTGAATGATAGGTCATAGTCCTGAGGTGGTATAGTAAAAAGTAAAGTATCTTTACGTCCATATCCCTGAAAAAGTAAATACAGGCATAAACTTCCCCGGGTCGGCTAGCAAGAAAATTAGAAAAGGGTCCACAAATATCCCTGGGTCGGCAACAAAAAAATGTATATTTTCAATTTTCTAATATAAATAACGTTGCCCAGATTGGATATGTGCCCGGTTAGCAATCGGTAGCCTTGCTACCTATCACAATGTGGGACTTAGTCTTCACCTGGTCGTGGGTGCCCTGATTGTGCCTCTCAGGGACATGGGCGTGAAGATACTTTTTTTAGAATCATTACTCAGTACAGTAATTTTGAATGTTCTTTACCAAAAGAAACCAAAATCAATTATGTGCTCATACTCATGCTGTGTCAAATGTTTGTGTAAAAGTGTCACTCTACATTTAATTGTAGAGGGTTTTTAATTTTGTTGATTGGTTTTGAACCGATAAGAACCTGAAACCAAATTTTCGAGTTTGTTGCTTGAAGTTGGTATGAAGTAGGGACTTTTTTAAAAGAAAAACACAACAGCAAATAGCTCAAGTTTTTCAAGTTTCAGGTTTTTTCCCGTGTTGGCCAGGGCTCCTTTGTAAAATAGACCATCTGCTTTCCTGCCAGGCAGCTCGTAAAAGGCGAGCATAGGCATACCGTCACTATTACCGTGATTACTATTAGTTGGTAGAGTTTCGCAGTGACTCACCCGGATCGGTACCACCGCCTTTCCTATTCCTGCCGCCATAACGTCATGACGTGTTCCGGTTTGGAGGGTAAGGTAGCCGGTAAACTTAGTTTTTGCTCGTGGTCTAACATCCCGGCCTGAGGTTGGCAACGCACTATTACCAACTTTGGTGTCTCTAAGCGGTTGTAATTTCTTACCATCAGGAAATCCGTCTGCTTGTTTGTCTTCATATTAGTATAATAGTCTTCATAATAGTATGTAGGGGCAAAAAAAGTAGGTGGTCCACTTGTAAAGTAGTTAAACACACGATATTCTTGGATGGTTTTCGTATGTACCTTTGTAGGTTAGATTTTAATTAGATATAGCTAGACAAAATAATGCGACGCTTATTTTTTTCTTTTGTATGATATTGTATCTTGTCTGTTTTTGGTAAAACTTAAAAAAAACATGTTTTGCAATCATGCCAGGGTCGTGAGATTTAGTACTCGATACTCTCTGCATGCACCACTTACTTGGCGTGAGGATATGTAAGTCTTAATTGAGATATCTAAGTGCAGCCGTTTAACATACAGGCACTTCATAATACAACGTCTAATTACCAAACATATTTCCTGAAAAAGCATGTGCACTTATTTATCAGATTTGGTTTATTCGTCACAAGTTCGTTAACACATTGCTTGTTAAAGTGAACATTTAAGATCTTAAGGTTTATAAGTTTAAACAGTCCATTTTAAAAGTTAATTTAATTAAGCTTATCTTATTCTTAATAAATCATTATAATCAAAAGTAATGGTTGATGCTATAAATAACAACGTTTTATAACAAGCAGCGCAGGAATTAACTGGTTATAAAAAACGATTATTTTTAGTAAAATAAACTTTTATATTATACTAGATGTCCCGGCCAACTTCGTTCCACCCGTTCAGTTTGTATGGGAAAAAATAAAGTAATGTTTTTCCCATTTCCCCTGCAATGCTTCCGGTTTTTCTCTTCATCAGAACTTTATTCTAATGATGACTAACGCAACAAAAAAAGAATTAGCCAAATCGATTCAGTCGTTGGGAAGTTATGCGCTTATCTTACATTTAGCGATTCATTTTTATGACATAGACTACATAGGCTTTGTTCCATCAAAATCGTTGCATTAGAAGCCAAGTTACGCAGGCGAAGCTGCGTGAAACTGCTAGTGTGTTATAAGTGCGTCGCTGTCCTGTGGCCAAATTAATATGCACATTGTCCATAGCATGACAATTAGAACTACATACCTATAGCCGCACTGAGATGTGGCGACAGTGTGTTTGTTATACCGTGCGTTTTTGTATACAAATCATTATTTTTAAATATAAAGTTGGCGCAGTGTGATATCCGTCTTACGGCTTAATGACTAATTAAATGTTATTTGACATCTCTGAGTGCGACTTTTACCTGAATCTTTCAAAGAGGCGAGTTAAGCTCATTATACCTATAACACGTATGACATAATATTATCAAAAACATTTTGTCACTTCACAATGGAACGTAAATCTCCATCTAAATTTTAAAGACGATAATTCACCAGAATTAAAAGCAGTATAACCTAATAAAGAACCATACTTTCCGTTGGTTGTATTAAAAATGGTATGGTGAGTTGCGTGACTAATGAGTTTTCTTTTATTTCTTATTGTTTTCAAGCTGTTGACCCTCCGCTATCGACTTGCTCACGAGCTGTGATTAACCTCGCTAATTATACAACTAAAATGATTTATAACCATCGATTGTATATCAAAGATTTGGTGAAGTGGAAAAGTACCTGCCAGCAGTTTGTCAACATTCCGTTGTTGTATGAAAGTATTTAGTGTAAGACTAGCTGTGTCATGCTATTTTGTATATAAGAAAATGAAAATTTCTCTCAAATATAAAATTATTTCTTTTAGCTTAAAAGTTAAAAATTTAAGAAAAAACGATAAATGTTATGAATAATCATTGCCTACATATTAAAGACTCTTACCAAAAAAATAAGGCACTTGTTTAACTGAACACCATCTTCGAATAACGCCTTATGCGTTTCGAATATGCCGAAACGTCGTTCATAATCATCATAATTAGCCGGAGGACGTCCACTGCTGGACATAGGCCTCCCCAAAAAAACGCCACAAGTCACGGTCACCAGCCGCTTGTATCCAGCGACTCCCCGCGACTTTGACCAGGTCATCAGTCCACCGAGTGGGAGGTCGTCCAAGACTACGTCCTCCGGTGCGGGGCCACCACTCGAGAACCCTTCTTCCCCAGCGGTTGTCGGTTCTGCGAGCAATGTGGCCTACCCATTGCCACTTCAGCTTGCTGACTCTCTGAACTATGTCAGTTACTCTCGTTCTCTTGCGGATCACCGAATTACGGATCATATCTCGCAGAGAAACACCGAGCAAAGCTCTCTCTATAGCACGCTGAAACGTCGTTACGGATATGTAAAACTGAACCTTTGAGAAGGGTTTATTAACTGTATTTTTAATATGTGGTAATTTCTCAAAACTCTGAAAAAAATATTGAATATTGAATGCTATTTAACCTATAAGAGAATGAAAAGTTTTCTCAAAGGTACAATTATTTCTATTAACTCAAAAGATAAGAATTTAAGAACAAATGATAAATATTATGAGTAATCGTTGCTTAGATACGAGTATTAAAGGCTCTTTACCTTTTTACCCAAAAAAAATTAGGCGCTTGTTTAAACAAACACTATCTAAAATTGATATCTAATTCTAACTAAAATTGATATGCCGAAACGTCGACTGATATGTAAAACTGGACCTTTGAGAATGGATTATTTACAGTATTTTTAATGCGTGCTTATTTCACAAAATTCTTTAATTAAATAAATTAAAATTGATTAAATAAGTTTGGCTGTACTGAAAAAGTAGTAAAACTTTCACAAAAACACTTTTTGACGTAACCGTCACTGGAAAAAAAATTAGCAAAGTGTCTATTAAAAAGAAGAGAAAGCATGAGTTATACTTAATTTTTAATTTACTGGAATAACTAATTTTTTCTGCAAACATACCTTCAGTAGAAATTTTGTAATTTTTTTTTCCACAGACGTCAAAAAGTGTATTTTTTGTGAAAGTTTATTTCGTGATAGTTTATTTTCTATCGATTCAAATTTATTTATTCGTGTTTCGATTCCAAAACTTTTTTAAAATTTTTGTGGACTAGTAGTACACAAAAAAACGTTCTTGGTAATTAACGGTTTGTAAAGATCTAGTTTTGAATATTAGTGGGGACGATTCGGCATATTTAGGACGTATGTCAACTTGCTACACGTGGATGTTTTAGGAATTCAGTTTTTAACAGTGTTTAGTAAAACGTGCATTCGAGGACTTAATTTTTTTGGTAGTAAGACGGTGGTAGTATTTTACATCTTTACAAATTAATTATGAGATTAGGCCTTACTGATTTCATGTTTTAAGTACATCAAAATATTATGTCAAGGTGCTATTGATAGTGATGTATTTATACTTAGACATAGTAATTAAGTAGATTAAGTGTGATAAAAATTACTCATTAGTTTATAAGCTACATTGTAGTGCAAAGTAAAAGACTTGTCATAGCGCTTTTTATAAAAAACCGTGTTTGTTGTATCATTCCCCTGAAATCGCACTTCTGATATTTATATTTTTTTATGTGGTAGGTATGAGTCTCAACTTTAGTTAATACCACTAGATGTGTTCTCGTACGAATTACGCTTTTAATTTGAACATTTGTATTATTTATGCGTTCAATTTAAATAAATAAAATATGAATGAATAGCAATTATCAGGACAGCTGGCATATAAATAAAATAGGAGTGTTTTTTATATTAAAATAATCGCTTTTTACTACATGCTAATATTTTTTCTTTTAATAGTATACGGTAAATTTTATTTATGTTTTACAATGTTTATATGTCATTCGATACTAATTTTCTAAACGGCGATATTGACAGGACTTTCAATAGCAGGCAGCTGATGTAATTAAGAATACCTTAGGCTACTATAATTTTAGAAAAAATCTAATAAAACTAAACAAACTAAATAGCTTTGTGTTAAACTTCACGGGAAGAAGTCACGGGCACAGCTAGATATACCTATGTTGTTGTAAATTAATATATAAATATGTAACAAATTTACATATAGAATGTAATAGTGTAATATTAATAATACAGTATAATATAAAAGTGGTTTAAATTATATTAATCATAGGTATTGACTTCTGAAACATTTAGGCGGGAACATAATCAGGAGCTATATACGATTATCAAATTATATGTTAGCCTTAAAGTTGGCAAAACAATGTTATACATGTTTAATTAATTCTTAAGATTTGACATTTAGCTGCTCAGCGCATTCTAGAAATGTTGTATAAAAAGGAAAATAATTTTACTATTTGTAAAAAGCGGTTGACTCTAAAGTCAGCTTATTTGGTATTGCTATTGACGTTTCACCGAACAACCTCTTAGTAGGTAGCTCTTGCATGTGTATAGTACCTATTCGTCTACAGCTGCCAAAAACTCAGCCGTGACTCTAAACAAAATTACGTGGAAATGGCGATGGTCGGTTTTAAAAGATAATAAGTCGGGTTTTAAAGATATTTTAAAAGCGTTTCATTCTTAAGAAGTCTCTCATTAAATATATAAAAGGATATTTATCTACTTAATTTAAAATCTGTCTGCATTGTAGCGCTTCGTTCTTTTATTTTTTTCTTTTCTTTGGAACATAAGCTCGTTGAGGTTCCGATGTGGTTCTAACGTCACTGCGGCGAACGGGTACATGGAAGCTCGTTTAAAACTACTGAAAGACGTGAGCCATTGAAAAATATCTAATAGAGTAAAATTTAATGAGATTATTTAAATATTTTCTACAAAATCATTTCAAAAGCAAAGTTATACAGATGTTCTGTGGTAACATGTTTACAGAGTGCTGTAAGCTAAAACCGGACTTGGCTTTGTACTTTTTTTTATTATTAGTGTTCAAGAGGATCTCGAAGATCACTGCGACCTTGACAGATCTATTGTGAACACGCCTCTTATTCATTAAGCTTATATAGGTAAGTTGCGCAAGGCCGACAGTCTCCAGAAACTGTACAATGCACTTGGGACTTATCAGCTTAACATCCTGGGGATTAATTATGTGCCCACCCGAAAGCTTTGTACTTGGTTTAAACTAGTTTTTGACGTGACAACGTCTTAAATTAGGTTGCGGCTCGGAGTCACGGTGAGTCGCCGAACGAGAGAGAGGCTCGCCGGAGCGGCGAATGCCTTGCGTCTCTCTCCCACTCTTTAAAAATATTCATATCAATAAATATTCTACCGAGAAAAAGACGTTGTCACGTAAAATCTTCGCCCGTAAAACCGACTTTACAGGCAACCATTTTTTTTAAGAATAATAATATATAAATATCCCTGGACAAGTTACACAAATTGAATCTAATACCAAAGTAAACAAATTATATGCTTGTGGCATGGGTGCTACTCAACGATACTATTACTTAGAAATACTTAAATATGTACCAGAATAAATTTAAAAAACAGCCAGACCCGGAAATGCACACATATAAATGTCCATCACACCAACGCGTGCCACCGTCGGGAATCGAACCCGAGCCTCGCGGTTGATCGTTATAGTTAGGCGTGTACGCTAGCCACTCGACCAACGAGGTGCAAATATTTGAATTGGAAGCTGCAAATATTTGTTGATAAGGTTGCTTAATTAATATATAATGATATTTGTGGTTTACGTATTATTAGAAATAGTGATCGCCCGTTAATAAATTTTAATAATAAATACCATACCATACTATAATAAATTTTAATATCTTGTTGATGAGAACGCCATCTTCATTTCTCAAGACCAACTACTTTGTTTCCAAACTTATTAGTGCGCCATCTGTGATCTTATATCGTTATCATCAATATATTTGTTTGTGTGTGTCAAATGCATTGTAGTTTGGGTAATGTTTTATTTATTAATGTAATGTACTTTATAAGCATTATTATTGACAAATATTAGAGTTCTGCACTTCTCCTACACATAAACAATATGTGTGCCAAATTTTATGCTAATGCGTCCGCGCAATTTTCGTAAAAAGGGGGCCAAAGTTTTGGCATCACTTATTAATATATAGATCACTAATAATACGTTACACAAACAATTACGTACAGAATACCTAACGTATTATTAGGTCTCAATATTTCAAGTATTTTCAGACAAGCATTAAGAAAAAGCATGGTCGCAAGTTACAATTATTCGAAGTGCTATAATGTAATAAAATTGAAATCTTAGTTTTTAATACCAAAGCAGATCGATTTTCTGATAACAAAAAAGCAGACATTGCCTAGAGACTAAAGATGGAGATGGTGTGTTAAAAATTTAACGCTGGGTTCCTGCGGAATTAAGTTTACTGACAACCTTTCTTTCAACACTAGAACACAGCAATGGTGAGCACTGATACTGTAGCTGCAAGAATGGATAAGGACTTTTTAATCTGGGTGGTCAGCACACACGGCTCTATGATTTTAAGGTAAGAAATTACCGTGGTCGATGCACGTTATAGATGTTATAGGTGCGTCGCTGTCCTGTGGCCAGTATGTTAGGCACATTGAACAAGTTCACTGGCTACCCTGCTCTCCAGGCTGGAATGTAATGGAGCCATTATGGCGGCAGGAACAGCTAAGGCGATGGATCTCGACCCGAGCAAGTTGCTTCACAGCACTCTACCACCAGTGGTATTAATTAGTAGTAGAAATGGTAGAAATCCGATCGAATAGTCGAAATACTCTATTACTCAGCCGTAACTTATAGTTTGCTAGGAAGACAGTTGGCATACTGTAGGGATTATTCTAAGGAACTCGGGTCTCACACAAAGAAAACTCTTTTGTCACTGACTGTACATATGAATTGGTACCTTACTACCATTAACCAATAAGAATCTTTAAAAAACCAAAAACATCCCTTGAACAAAAAACAAACTAATTTAATAAAAATAGTTAATTGTGAGCTTGTATCTTGACTTACGAGTAGCAACTAAAGCTACTAATACATAAAAACTCATAAAAAGCCAAAAACTAAATTTAATAAAAATATGGATATCTAGTTGCTTCACTACATAGTATAAAACAAAGTCGCTTTCTCTGTCTCTATGTCCCTTTGTAAGCTTAAATATTTAAAACTACGTATCGTATTTTATTGCGGTTTTTTAATAGATTAAAAGATAGAAGAGAAAGGTTTATACTTATATTTAATACCCATGCGAAGCCGGGGTGGGACGCTAGTATTACATAAAATATTAACCGCATCGTGAATCGAACCCAAACTTCGGGTACGATCGGTGACGTTTAGAGCTTACGCATAACCGTCTGTACCAATCAGGCGACGAAATGAATAACGAAACAATTTAAAAAATCCGTATTCTAATATTTCCAAAGAACTTCATGCATTAAAATAATATCATAGAATATTAGTCCCGAAAATGTAAGTTAGCGTCGAAAAAGGAGTAGCGAATGGTCTTAACTCCGTCCGTAGCCCGCCAAGATAAAGCAACCCACCTTTGAATTATGAGTTTGACCGTACCATATCATTTCCCGACTCTTTTTATTCCATAACCGTTCGTAGTTATTTTTACATTCGTATT
>NJDD01011829.1:74211-117154 GCA_002245505.1 Calephelis nemesis
ACTACATAACAGTCGAAGAATTTGAGTTTTGGAGCTATCTAGAGAAAAGATGGTCGAATTTTTTTCATAATTATCGATTTCGTATTGAGTGAAATTAGTTAATTTTGGTGGCATTTTGTACAATTTTGTTCAGTGAAAGTCCACAAATGAAATAGTCACTAAGCAATTAGCGTATCGTGTTTTTACTCATTGTCGCCAAATCTCACTACATTGTAGTGAGATTTGGCGACTCACTCAGCTTGAGTATTGAGGCCAACGCTTTAGCCAAAACCATGACATGACTTAATGACATATGACTAAATATATTTGAATTTAAATTTTGGCAAATTTGATGCAAATTTCTATTTCAGTAATGGCAAAATACTAACGTGAATGTCAAAACCTAAAAAAGAAGAACAGTATTAGAACCTAGTCTATAACTCTCTGGTGTCTTAACTATGTTCAAACTTAAAAATATATTAAAACGTTGCGTTGTTTGCGTCTTGTAGAAAGACACAAACAAATAAAAAACAAACACACTATCGCATTTAGAATATTAATTCGGATAAAGGATTTAAAAAACAAAAGTTTTATAGTCGCCAGTATTGTTCAATTGCGTTAACTCAAATATAAAATATATCAAAATGTTGCATAAACGTCGGGCTTTGTCAATGCCACTCCGAAACTTATTTGTTTATAGCGCCTGAAAATGGCAGCCTTTGCAAGGGAAACTGCCTTATAAAACTAGAGTGCTTTCATAAATTTTGCTTATTCGCTCAGAAATATAACAAGACACGCATTTTACGAGGAGGCAGCCATTTGTAGCTCAATCTCCACTTGTTCTTTGGATATAGTGAGATACAGCTGGAGCTACCAAACGAATTTGCTGTTTAGTTTAGTTGTCTATTGCGGGGCACAGTTTACGTTGAATATAAACAAACGTAAATTTCAGAAAAATGATAGTATTTCTGGGGAGTACTAAATTTATAATATTTTCTCTCTTTCTTTAGGTTTTGGCCCTTTCTTATGTTAGTATTTTGCCATTAGTCAAGTAGAAATTTGCATCGAATTTTATATCAATACTAATCAATTATAATTACTTATCAGTCATAAGTCGTCAGTAAGTCATGTCAGGCTCTTGGGTAAAGCAGTGGCCTCATTACTCAAGCTCATGTAATGAGGTTTGGCGGCAACAAGGAAATACTTAGACTGGACCGATTTTGATGAACCTTTTTGTGTGTGTTCAAGGGAATTCGAGAACGGTTTAGATTCACATTTTAGTCTCCTGGAAAATGTTTTTTTAATAATAAATAGTAATGTTGATTTTGGAATGTTTCACATCGGATCCGACAGACTGCGCTACCGTCGAAGCATTAATGTCAAGCTAGTAGACTGATAAAATCGATAAGTCCGAATCTTATAATCAATTTGTAAAGTTGTCAGAGACTCTCACCGTCTTACTACAAAAAAGCACTCTGCGAATGCACTTTCTACTAAATACTGTTTAAAGATTTTGTGTAAAGTATCTTCACGCCCATATGCCAGAAGCTTTCATGAATCCACTAATCTTTCGATCCAATACCAAGAGTCGGTAGCTGCTTTATGATCAAACAGCGAAGACATGACCGAATTGGTTGTCGCATTACTCAATGCGTTTCATCTGTTTGCTTTTTTTATGAGAATGGAAGGCAAACAAGCAGACGGATTTCCTTATGATAAGAATTCTACGCCGCCTAGAGACACCAAAGGTGTAATGGTGCGTTGCCAACCTGAGGCCTAGATGTTAGGCCTCGAGCAAAAGCAATTTTACCGGCTACCTTACCCACGTCAACGTCAAGCATTGGACGTTTAGGTGGCGGGAATAGGTAAAGCGGTGGTACCAATCCGGGCGAGTTGCTTCGAAACTCTACCAGCTAGTAGGATGTCACGGTGCTAGTGACGGTAAGCCTATGCTCGCCTTTATCAAGAATTTCGTCAAGGGGAGACTCAAATAAAACCTTAACTGAATAATAAAACATATAAAAATAATGATTTCGAGTCGACAACATGTATCCGCAACATTCGGATTGTCGCGTATTTTGTTAAATTCTAAAGGAGTTGACAGACGAATCACAGTCGCCATCTTGGTTAGTTAATAAACGTTCCGTTTTATTCTAGCTTTTAAATACGCCTCGCCTTTAACTATTGACCTCTAAGTATATGGACATGAAATAAGCCTACCGTCGGCTACAGTCATATTTAAGGCTGCCATTTTGACATTATAAGGCTGTCCAGAAATAGGGAATAGGGAAAAAATACCTAAATAGCGAAATGAAATTTAACGAATCAAAAAATGTTTGTTTACTTTTCGCGAGCACGTTTTTTTTACATAGTGGCTTGTAAATATGTTTATTCTTTATATAAGTTAACTTAAGATTTATTATCATTTAAAAAAATGATCATATTACATTCAAACCACTTTCTTTACTTTTAAGTGAGCACTTGAAAGAATTCCTATTAAGCTAGACTGTGATTGATATTTTCAGTGGCAATGTTATACATTCTAATCTTGTCCAAAAATTCTTTTTTGGGAACGTAAAATAAGATATCGATAATTGTAAAAGTACATCACTATAAAAATTGAACACTAAATATGGATTCTTGGCAAACATGAGAACTGTCATGACGTCACTTTAAATCGACGTTAAAATGAGCATAGACAAAAATGTCGTTATCTCTTTCGGCGTACATAATATCAACATTTGTTAAAATAGACAAGAGACAAGAGATGTTGTTAAGTTTTATATCGATTCCAAAGGTATTTATACAACTAAATTTGCTACAGAACATTGTTCGCTTAAATAATTTTCTAACATCTTTGTAACACTCATATTCCGCAAATAAATATTTTTCTTTTCTTTTCTTTTTCTTTTCTTTTCTTGTTGCACTTCTTTATATATTCCTATTTCTATGCCTTTAACACATCCCTTGCGTCGCGCCATAAATACTGTGACTGCGTAAAATGAAACGTCTTGCCGGAATTATTGAGTGAATGTTATCAAGACACAAGACCCACACATGACTTACTGACGACTTATGACTGTTGACTAATTATAATTGATGAAACTTAATATCAAATTTGATGCAAATTTCTACTTGACTAATGGCAAAATACTAAGGTGAAGGCCAATACCTAAATAAAGAAAGAATGTTATCAAAATCACAGAATACCTTTAAAATAGTAAAGTTCGAAACTAATTGTGTACTTTTCCTCAGTCATTGACGTTTCGCGAAAGTATTGTATTTGACACTTTTATATGATATACTCTTTGCTCTGAGATTGGCCGAACAGTCATGTCATATATAATATGCAATTTATTAAAGTGGTGGAACCACAGACCTCTGTGGTCTAGTGGTTCAGTTGTTGGACTGGACTGCATGAGGTCCTTTGATGGAATCCCAGGCCGGGTAACAAAAAGAAAATTGGGTTTTTCCAATTTTCTAATAAAAAAGTTGCTCGAGATTGGAAATGTGCCCAATTGACGATAGGCTTGCTATCATTACATTGTGGGACTTAGTATCTTCGGCTAGTCGTGGGTGGCCTGGTTGTGCCTTTGCCTACCTCTTCGGGGATATGGGCGTGACGATATTTTTTTGATGTGGATTAGGTCACTCAATATTCGCAAAACTTAACCTAACAAACTCAATCCTCTTTGACAATCTTGGACCATACTTAAAATTGGCAAGAAAGTTGCTTAGTAACTTAGTTATATAAAACACACAAGTAAATACAAGAGTATTGAAAAGGCTTATCCTTTGTTTATATTAAGAGATACATCGAAGGACCGTTCCCTCGTGGGAATGTACCAAGTTACCTATTATTTGCAAATAAAGCCTGAGTAAATCCATTTTCCTTTTTATCAATTTCCCAGGGTTCCACCGCCAAACATTGCCCGTCCCACATTAAATAGAAAGTTTTCTGATGTATTATTTAGTCAATTAAAGTAATAGTTTATATTTGCAAATTTTTATCTTGAAAGCTACATTAGTACGTTTCCGCCTTGTTGGTTTGGGCTCCTTTGCAGTATGGACCATCTGCCATCCTGCCAGGCAGCTCGTAAAAGGTGAGTATAGGCTTACCGTAATTAACATCTGGACATCTGACTAGGTGGTAGAGTTTCGCAGCGGCTCGTCCGGATTGGTTCCACCGCCTTACGTATTCCTGCCGCCATAACGTCAATGCTTGCCGATGACGTGTTACGGTTCGGAGAGTAAGGTAGCAGGTAAACTTACTTTTGCTCAGGGCCTAAGATTCCGACTTCAGGTTGGCAACTCAGCATTACCAACTTTGGTGTTTCTAGGCGACGTGAATTTCTTATCATCAGGAAATCCATCTGCTTGTTTGCCTTCCATATCAGCAATAAACTAAAAAAAAAGTATTAAATAAAAATAACTAAGGTAAAAAACTAACTTCAAAACTAACAAGTAAAAAATAATAAAGATTTAATATCAATTATATACTACCTATTATTTATATGTGCTATTACTAATAGGTCTTAAGTGGGTGCCGATTCAACTAAATACTTACTTATTATATTTACTAGCTTCCGCCCGCGACTCCATCCGCGCGGATGTCAGTCTTCGCGTGATAAAACTGAAAAATTAAGATTTTTTTTACGTATTTTTTCAGGATAAAAAGTATCCCATTTTATGCCCAGGGTAATAAGGTATAATTATACCAAGTTTCATCGAAATCGGACCGTCAGTTTTCATGTGATGCCTGAACATACATACAGACAAATAGACAGATAAAAAAAATTACATATTTGGGTTTGGTATCGATCCAGTAACACCCCCTGCTATTTATTTTTTCAATGTTTTCAATGTACAGAATCGCTCCTTCTACAGATTTATTATATGTATAGATTGGTATAAGGTTTGGTACCGACTTCAAGCCTAGTAGTAAATAGCTAAAACTAATAAATAATAGGCAGAATATAATTAACATTAAATTTTTACTATTTTATACATTTTTTTGTATTGGTATGGATTCATCAGATCTAGTATTGATTAAGATCACCAAAGGACACCTAAAAATTACGATCTTTCAAATAAAAACAGATTTTTTGAAATCATGTAAAATACACAATAATTAACAAAATAGTTGAGTACAACACATATTTCTTAAAAGTGGTATGCATTATACGGTAGCATGTATAACGTTTACGGGGAATTAGTAAGTTATTAAATTCCTTAGGATCCCATAATACGAATAATGTCATGCCTTACTTATATCTTATCCATGGGAAGTTCTGAGTGATATCCCTCAGGATGTTTAATAACTTTATTACTTATCCCATCCAACATCCAATACGTCAAGACGACAAGCCCATATGGAAACGATTGCAATCCCTTAGGACTTATGAATAATTGTAGTTTTTATTTCATGTTTTTCATAGCAGTTGCAGAAATGATACACATAGCTCAGTAAACATTTTAGCTATGTGGTTTGGTGAAATGTACTCTACACTGTTGAGCTGCGGCCAAGTGGAATTATTGTTCAATCATATGTTTGCTAACTGTCGAATTCACACAATTAATCCCTTTGCGATTTCGCTCTATTCACGGTTCGATAACTATGTCATAAAATGTGTGCTTTCATGAAGTGGCTTATAGACGTGGCATATGTCCTGTGTTGGTACGAGTAATACATAAAAATAACTACGTTACAAAAACGACTTCAAAACTGTATAAATATAAAAAACGTGTATTTTCATTTTTCAAACAAACATTACTTTGCCGGCGCTTGGATATGTGCCCGGTTGGCGATAGGCTTGCCACCTATCAAATTGTCGGACTTAGTATCTTCGGCTAGTCGAGGTTTCCTTAGTTGTGCCTGGCATGAAGATACAGACTGTAATATCATGTTTTTATCTCTAGTGAACAGGATACTTTCGGAAGAGCTAATCAATTAAAATGCGCCGGCGGATCCACAGGCATTAACTAGTGTCTTTTAAATAATTTTTGAATCAAAAATAACAGTTATACATAAAATTCATTTACCTGTTTTATCTCTTTTAGCCCGCGATGTTTGAGGCGTGTATTTGTGTGTATCTGTTTTTAACATCATAACTTTCAAACGTGTAGATTGATTACAAATGCGGTCTTTTCGGTTGAAAACTGACACGATAGAGATAGTTTTAGATACTTTACAGATAAGTTAAGCAGATTACATTGGCTTTTTTTAATTTTATGTCTCTAATACAAATTTGTTTAATTAGTATTTTATTTTCATTGCTTGTAGTTGAGTAAGCTTTTCAGATTCAACGAAACACATGCGTAAAGTCTTATTTATTGATTTAATGCACTTTACAAGCATTATTATTGAAAAATATTAGCGTTCTGCACTTCTTATACACATAAAATAAATGCGTGTCTATTATGTTCCTCCGAAAGCGCAATTTTAATAAAAAGGGCTCCAAAGTTTTGGCATCACGTTTTAATATTATAGATGACGTAACACAAAGTTATTTTATTTTCATTACTAGTAGTTGAGTAAGCTTTTCAGATTCAACGAAACACATTATTCACTTCCCAATGTATTAAAAAGCTATCGAAATAAGCAAAACAAAAACAGAACGCTTTGAATGAAAATCGCTTACGTAAACAAACCTTACAATTTGAGACTCGCATTCTCGCTAACGAAAATACGAATGTAAAAATAACTACGAACGGTTATGGAATAAAAAGAGTCGGGAAATGATATGGTACGGTCAAACTCATAATTCAAAGGTGGGTTGCTTTATCTTGGCGGACGGAGTTAAGACCATTCGCTACTCCTTTTTCGACGCTAACTTACATTTTCGGGACTAATATTCTATGATATTATTTTAATGCATGAAGAAGTTCTTTGGAAATATTGGAATACGGATTTTTAAATTGTTTCGTTATTCATTTTGTCGCCTGATTGGTAGAGACGGTTATGAGTAAGCTCTTAACGTCACCGATCGTGCCCGAAGTTTGGGTTTGATTCACGACGCGGTTAATCTTTTATGTAATACTAGCGTCCCAACCCGGCTTCGTATGGGTATTAAATATAAGTATAAACCTTCCTCTTCTATCTCTTTATATATTAAAAAAATCAAAATACGATGCGTAGTTTTAAATATTTAAGCTTACAAAGGGACATAGAGACAGAGAAAGCGACTTTGTTTTATACTATATAGTGAAGCAACTAGATATCCGTATTTTATTAAATTTAGTTTTTGGCTTTTTATGAGTTTTTATATATTAGTAGCTTTAGTTGCTACTCGTAAGTCAAGATACAAGCTCATAATTAACTTTTTATTGAATTAGTTTGTTTTTTGTTCAAGGGATATTTTTGGTTTATACATAGATTCTTATTGGTTAATGGTAGTAAGGTACCAATTCATATGTAAAGTCAGTGACAAAAGAGTTTTCTTTGTGTGAGACCCGAGTTCCTTAGAATAATCCCTACAGTATGCCAACTGTCTTCCTAGCAAACTATAAGTTACGACTGAGTAATAGAGTTTTTCGACGACTCGGTCAGATTTCTACCATTCCTATTATTGATGAATACCACTGCTGGTAGAGTGATGTGCAGCAACTTGCCCGGGTGGAGATCCACCGCATTACCTATTTCTGACGCTTAATGACTCCGTTACTTTTCCGCCTGGAGAGCAGGTTAGCCGGTAAACTTACACAATATGCCTGACATCCCGGCCACAGGACAGCCACGCACCTGTAACATCTATAGCGTCCATAGGCCACGGTAATTTTTTACCTTAAATTAGGAGAGCCGTGTGCACTGACCACTCATATTAAAAAATCCTCATCCACGCTTGCCGCTTTAGTATCAGTGCTCGCCATTGCTATGTTCTAGTGTTGAAAGAAGCGTAGCCGGTAAACTTGATTCCGCAGAAACCCAGCTTTCGGTTGGTAGGACACCATCACCACCTTTAGTCTCTTAAGGCAATATCTACTTTTTTGCTATCAGAAAATCGATCTGCTTTAATATTAAACAAATAAGATTTCAATTTTGTTATATTATAGCACTTGCGACCAAGCTTTTTCTAACAGTCTTATTAATAAATGTGGACTAACATTGGAGTAAAGTTTAAAAAAAAAGTAAGTAAAAAAAGTAAAGTTTATTTCATATTATAGTCTGTATCACATCCTAATAAAGGGCCATAATACCAGGTTGAACCTTGCAATAATTTACTTCTTGCTTATTAATAAGTAAATATTTTTTTCTGACAATACTTAAAATATTAAGCCCCGAGAATATTCTAAAAATACGTCAACCAAAAAAATTTACTATATGGATTGGATATATAATAATCTACAAATATTTGCAGCTTGCAACCCATTAAAAAACTAATTTAATTTAAATACAAAGCTAAATCAGATTTTAGCTCACAGTAATGTTACCCCAGAACATCTATCTAACTTTCCTTTTAAAATTATTTTGTTGAAAATATTTAAATAGATTCTCATTAAATTTTACTCTATTAGATATTTTTCAATAGCTCACGTCTTTCAGTAGTTTTAAACGAGCTTCCATGTACCCGTTCGCCGCAGTTACGCTAGAACCACGTCGGAACCTCAACGAGCTTATGTTCCAAAGAAGAGGAAAAATAAAAGAACGAAGCGCAACAATGTAGACAGATTTTAAATTAAGTAGATAAATATCCTCTTATATATTTAATGAGAGACTTCTTAAGAATGAAACGCTTTGAAAAAATCTCTATTTTGCAAAACGTTTTTGCAAGACTGACCATCGCCATTTCCATGCAATTTTGTTTATAGTCAGGGCTGATTTTTTGTCAGCTGTGGACGTCTGCTTTACACATGCAAGAGCTACCTACTAAGAGGTTGTTCGGTGGAACGTCAATAGCAGCACCAAAAAAGCGACTTTAGAGTCAACCGCTTTTTACAAATAGTAAAATAATTTTACTTTTTATACAACATTCCTAGAATGCGCTGAGCAGCTAAATGTCAAAGCTTAGGAATTAATATAACATGTATAACATTATTTTGCCAATTTTAAGGTTAATATATAATTTCATACGATTGCCAATAGCTTCTGATTATGTTCCCTCCTAAATGTTTTAGCAATCATTGCCTATGATTATTATAATTTAAACCACTTTTATACTATGCTATATAATAAATATTACACGATTATAATCTATATGTAAATTTGTTACATACTTATATATTAATTTACAGCAACATAGGTAACATCTAGCTGTGCCCGAGACTTCTTCCCCGTGAAGTTTAACACAAATCTGTTAAGTCAGTTTAGTTTTTTTTTTCTAAAATTATAGTAGCCTATTGAAAGCCTTGTATTGCCCTGCCTGCCTGCCTGCTATTGAAAGTCTTGTCAATAACGGTTTAGCCGTTTAGAAAATTAGTATGAAATGACGTATGAACATTGTACACCATAAATCAAATGTACCGTGTACGACTAAAAGAAAAATCATTATTATGTAGTAAAAAGCGATTATTTTAATATAAAAAAATACACTGACAATTGCTATTTTATTTACTTAAATTGAACGCATAAATAAGTACAAATGTTCAACTTAACGCGTAATTCATACGAGAATACACCTATTGGTATTAAATAAATTCGAGACTCATACCTACCACATAAAAAAAATCACATATCAAAAGTGCGATTTCTGGGGAATGATACAACTAACGCCGTTTTTTTAATAAAAAATATTACGTTATTTATAAAAAAATTTGTTACTTATTCTACACCACAATATAGCTTATAGACTAATCAGTAATTTTCATCACACTTAATCTACTTAATTACTATCTCTAAGTATAAATTCATCACCATCAATTGCAATTGCTATTGCCTTGACACAAGATTTTTTGTACTTATAAGATGAAATATTGTAATTAATCAGTAAGACAGAATCTTATTATTAAATTGTAAAGATGTTAGAGACTCTAACCGTCTTACTACAAAAAAAAATTAAGTCCTCGAGCGCTCGTTTTACTAAATACTGTTTTAAACTGAATTTCTAAAACATCAACGTGCAGCATGTTGACATACGTCCTAAATATGCCGAATCGTCCTCACCAATATCTAAAGCTACACCTTTGAGAACCGTTAATTACCAATAACATTTTGTGTGTACTCCACAAAATTTAATCCTCTTTTTTTTTAAAAAGTTTTGGAACCTAACCACGACTAAATAAATTTGAATAGATAGAAAAATATCGTAAACTTTCACAAAAACACACTTTTTGACGACTATGAAAAAAAAATACAAAATTTCTAACGAGTGTTTGTAGAAAAAATGAGTTATTCCAGTAAATTAAAAATTAAGAATAACATACTCTTTTTCTTTTTTAATAGAAACTTTGCTTTTAATTCTTTTCAGAGACGGTTACGTCGAAAAGTGTGTTTTTGTTAAAGTTTTACGACTTTTTTTGTATCGCCAAATTTATTTAATTGTGTTTTGGTTTTCAATATTTTTCAAACAATTTGAAATTGTTAAAATTGAAATTAGCACGCATTAAAAAGACCGTTAATAATCCGTTCTCAAAAGTTCAGTTTTACATATCCATAATGACGTTTCGGCATATTCGGGACGCATAAGGCGTTATTGGTTGGATATCAATTTTAGATAGTGTTCAGTTAAACAAGTGCCTAATTTTTTTTTTAGTAAGAAGGTAAGAGTCTTTAATGTCTAAGCAACAATTACTCATGACATTTATCGCTTATTCATAAATTCTTATTCTTTGAGCTAATAGAAATAACTGTACCTTTGAGAAAACTTTTCATTCTCTTACAGATTAAGTAGCATGACCCAGCTAGTCTTAATTAGTTTCAATTTTCAATATTTTTTTAAAATTTTGGGAAATTAACACACATTAAAAATATAGTTAGTAAACCGTTCTCAAAGGTTCAGTGTTACATAATATCCGTAACGACGTTTCGGCATATTCGGAACGCACAAGGCGTTTTTGGTTGGATATTAATTTAAGACGGTGTTCAGTTTAAACAAGTACCTAATTTTTTTTTGGTAAGAGTCTTTAATATGTAGGCAATGATTATTCATAACATTTATCGTTTATTCTTAAATTCTTAACTTTTAAGCTAAAAGAAATAATTTTATATTTGAGAGAAATTTTCATTTTCTTATAGACGAAGTAGCAGGACGCAGTAAGTCTTACACTAAATACTTTCATACAACAACGGAATGTTGACAAACTGCTGGCAGGTACTTTTCCACTTCACCAAATCTTTGATATACAATCGATTGTTATAAATCATTTTAGTTGTATAATTAGCGAGGTTAATCACAGCTCGTGAGCAAGTCGATAGCGGAGGGTCAACAGCTAGAAAACAATAAGAAATAAAAGAAAACTCATTAGTCACGCAACTCACCATACTATTTTTAATACAACCAACGGAAAATATGGTTCGTTATTAGGTTATACTGCTTTTAATTCTGGTGAATTATCGTCTTTAAAATTTAGATGTAGATTTACGTTCCATTGTGAAGTGACAAATATGTTTTTGAGAATTATGTCATACGAGTCTTTTGTAGCTGCCGGGCTCCTTTGCAGAATATACCATCAGTCTTCCTGCCAGGTAGCTCGTAAAAGGCAAGCACAGGCTTACCGTTACTAACACCGTGACATCTGACTAGGTGGTAGAGTTTTGCAGCGACTCACTCTGCACTCAACCGCCTTACTTATTCCTGCCGCCATAACGTCATGACGTGTTCCGGTCTGGAGAATAAGGTAGGCGGTAAACTAACTTTTGCTCGAGGTCCAACATCCCGACCTCAGGTTGGCAACGCACCATTACCACCTTTGGTGTATCTAGGTGGCGTGAATTTCTTTCCATCAAGAAATCCTTATTTGCTTTCCAATATCATAAAAAAACTCTCCTGATGGAAAGAATCAGGTAAAAGTCACACTCAGAGACGTCAAATAACATTTAATCAGTCCTAAAGCCGTAAGTTGGACATCACAATGCGCCAACTTTATATTAAAAAAATCATGATTTGTATACAAAAACCGCACGGTATAACACACTGTCACCACATCTCCGTGCGGCGATAGGTGTGTAGTTCTAATTGTCATGCTATGGACAATGTGCATATTAATTTGGCCACAGGACAGCGACGCACTTATAACACACTAGCAGTTTCACGTAGCTTCGCTTGCGTAACTTGGCTTCAACTGCATCGATTTTGATGAAACAAAGCCTATGTAGTCTATATCATAAAAATGAATCGCTAAATGTAAGAAAAGCGCACAACTTCCGAAAGACTGAACTGATTTGGCTAATTATTTTTTTTTTGCGTTAGTCAACGTTAGAATAAACTTATGCAGAGTCTTATGCAGACAAAAACCGGAAACATTGCTTGGAAAATCGGAAAAACATTACTTTTTTTTCTCATACAAACCAAACGGATGGAACGAAAGTCGCCGAGACAGCTAGTATACATAAAATGAAAGTTTATTTTACTAAAAATTGTAGTTTTATTAAAATCAGTTAATTTCAGTACTGCTTATTATAAAACGTCATTTATATTTATAGCCGCAACCGTAATTACTGATTACAATGACTTATTAAGAATAAGATAAGCTTAATTAAATTAACTTTTTAAAATTAACTGTTAAAATTCATGAACTTTAAGAAGTACCTTAAATGTTCACTTTAACAAGCAATGTGTTAACGAACTTGTGACGAATAAATCAAATCTGATAAAGTGATGAAATATGTTTAATAATTAGACGTTGTATTATGAAGTGCCTGTATGTTAAACGGCTGCATTCAGAGACCTCAATTAACGCCAAGTACCTAATGCTGTATGCAGAGAGTATCCAGTGCCAAATCTCACAAATCTCATGACCCTTAAAGACCTTTCTGGCTTCCTTCACATTCATTATCCTTTTCATACAAACACGAAGGTTGCGTAGACGCTTAACCCTCGGACAATACCCAAGCAATTAAAATTTAATCTATCATTAATTTACAAAGGACTATCGAGTTAATAATTGATTAAAAGACCCTTGATGTAACTGTACGTATCAGTCTGACGTACGGCCGAAAGTTATGTCATCGTTTAACTTTTAAATTTAACGTTAAACGAATAAGGTGATTTTCAGTATTTTCTACTTACTTGCTTTTATCTGAGACTTGACTGGGTACTCATACTACATCTGGGTACTCATAACGCGAATTCACTACTTTTTTATTCATTATCAATATCATATTTTATTTTTTATTCATCTTATCAAATGTTCAAGGTGTAACCGTACTCATTATTCTGTGATGTTACAATGACTTATCTACAAGTTTTTGAAGTGAAACTTCTTTAGAATCGTTGTGATTTCAAAACGGGTGCAACGGAAAAGCGACAGGTAAGAGACACAAATATATATTCATCTCATTATTTTGTCGATTTACTGAAGTTTCACTTCCATCGCGTGTGAATCGCATACACACCTTTTTTTTCATTCAGAAATATTAATATGTTTAAGCTTTGCCAAAAATCGGCAATAGAAAAAAAAACAAGTTAAAAAGTGTCGCATTATTTTGTCTAGCTATATCCAATTAAAATCTAACCTACAAAGGTACATACGAAAACCATTACCCAAATAATCGGATTAATTACTTTTAGCGATAAAAATATTATTTAAGAATATCGTGTGTTTAACTACTTTACAAGTGGACCACCTACTTGTTTTGCCCCTACCCACATCGGTGCTAAAATTATTGTATAACACGAAATTATTACGCAAGTTGTTCACGAGGCAATTTTTTAAATATATTAAATTTTTTTATGATTTCCTGATGGCAAAAAATCACACCGCCTAGAGACATTAATATGATATTGGAAGGCAAACAAGCAGACGGATTTCTTGATGGTAAAAAATTCACGCAGCCTAGAGACACCAAAGCAGATTGTTTGATTAAGGTGCGAATATTGTTGGCTCGAAATGGAACACCACTATATATTATTTTTCTACCCTTTTTAGAGAAAAGTGACAGCGAACGAGGCCAGGCTGTAAGCGCCCCCTTTTGTAATGTAGAGATATGAGCGTAAAGATACTTTACTTATGTACCTCTGTGGTCTAGCCGTTCAGTTGTTGGACTTGACTGCATGAGGTCTCGGGTTTGAATCCCGGGTCGGGCAACAAGAAGAAAATTGGGTTTTCCCAGTTTTCTAATGAAAAAAGAATGTTGCTCGGGATCGGAAATGTGCCCAGTTGGCGATAGGCTTGCCACCTATCACATTGTGGGACTTGGGTGCCCTGGTTGTGCCGCTGCCTACCTCTTCGGGGATATGGGCGTGAAGATACTTACTTTTTACTTTACCACTTCAGAACTATTTCGCCGATAGCCAAGTTATCATAGAACAAACATACAAAGAATACAATCGATATATACTACCCTTCTGCTTTTAGGAGTCGCTTGAAAATATATCATGAGACCACACTGGTAATAATGGTGTCTGCAGCTTAATTCACTTTTAATGTAGAGTAGTGTAGAGCTTATCACTATCTCGGCGTGTATAACTCATGTGATAACATGAGAGAACGACTGTCCGACTCATTGAACTCACTCGCGAGCCGGTCTAACGTGAAGACGAGATTTTTTCACAATTTGACATCGTCCTGTATTACGTATTCTTTGTTTTTATATAAACTCTACAGCAGACGTTTCCCCCGTGTTGGTTAGGGCTTCTTTGCAGAATAGACTATCTGCCATCCTGTCAGGAAGCTAATAAAAAGCGAGCATAAGCTTAACGTCACTAACACAGTTACACACTACTAGTTGGTAGAGTTTCGCAGCGACTTGCCCGGATTGATACCACCGCCTTCATATTCCTGCCGTCATAACGTCAGTGCTTGCTGATGACGTTTCTTTGACGTTTGATTGACCTTTCAAATTTGTCTGCTTCTGAAAGCAAACCCTTCCAATGTCATAAAAAAATAAAAAAAGACAATCAGTTAATCTGAAGTATAAACGAAAACTCAGTTGCCATCTTTCCGAATATACTGCTTTATATGATATTTAGGGTGCGTGTTATAAAATCTTAAATAAACCGCTTTCTGTGTGTAAGTGAGAGGACAGGTTAATAGACAACAGCTGACTCTTTCATAATTATTATCACATCGTCGGTTTTAGTACCCGACTCAAAAAGAGGGGTGTTATAAGTTTGACATGACTGCGTATCTGTGTTTGTGTCATCGTAGATCTTCGGATTTTGATGCGGTTTTTTTCATTTGAAAGCAGACATAAATAAGATGGTTCTTAGCTACAGTTTATGGAGTACGGACGTTCAAGATCATTAGCTCTGTTGTATGTCTTTTGTTAGCATCAAAATGCATATTAGATGCTCTATGAGTATTTATTTTATTTTTTAATGTATGCAAAACCTAACAAAACACTAACAAATGCTGGTACAATTGAGCTGGTCTGATGATGAAGCTGGAAGATAGGAGACGGAACCCTAGAATGCCTATTGGAAAACTCATCGAATTTGGATTCGTAATCGAGTTTGTTATCCAGTCCTTATAATCAGAAAATATGTAACATTTTTAATTTTAACATTATTTTGTGTAACAGAAATACTACTAGAACCTATTTTACGCAATTTTGACTATTTTAAGTTAAAATCGCGGGGAGTCACTGGATATAAGCGGTTGGTGACCGTGACTTGTGGCGCTCTTTGGGGGAGGCCTATATCCATTAGTGGACTTCCTCCTGCTGATGATGATGATGATGATGAATCCTTAAGTTTGTGGTTTGGTTATTGAAGAAGTTCAGGTGTGAAGTCTTTTCGAGTAAACCTGAAAGCACTACAAATGGATTTTTATTTTGTAACAGTCCTGACTGCACATATAGATTTTATAATTTTTTTATATATTTATTCAATATCAATCAGAAACTGACATATGCCAATTTTATTTTTCGAAATCTCACTACAAAGGAACTATAGATTGATTAGCACATGAGCGATGCCGCGAGTGAAAGCTAATTTATCACGTCGCTAACAGCTATGTTTCATCAAAATCGACAAAGATGACTTCAATAAAATGAAATATGTAAAAGTAAATCAGAAGGTGTGTGTGGTGGTAATTGTGATATATTTGGATGTCTTAAATTAAAAATGAAAAAAATTGTCACGGTTTTCACATAAACGAGCCATTAATAACAATGAAAGCATGTTGCATGCTGCTTATTTAGATTTCACGGTGAAAATAACTTTAAATTAGTTTTGAAATGATAAAGTAAAAATTCACGTTAAACTACGTCATGTCTGGTAATGCCAACTTAATGGTCTGGAAATACCAACCTTACCGCAAGCTCAAGATTGTCGCAGCTATTTAACACTTTTTGTTGGTAACATTTAAATGTATACTCGAGTAGATACTACTTTACCAAAAACTCAATTAAGTACGTACTACTGTTATAATACTGCTTATTTTTATTTTAATCTAATTTTAATTTCCGCTTCATTGGTCGTTGGACTAGCGCACACGCCTAACTACATCGACCGACCGTGAGGCTCGGGTTCTATTCCCGACGAGGGCAGGCATTTGTGTGATGAACATTTAAATGTCTGCATTTCCGGGTCTGGGTGTTTATTAAATTTATTCTGGTATCTTTTTAAGTATTTCTATGTATTAGAATCGTTGACTAACATCGTTAACACAAGCATATAATTTGCTTTCTTTGGGGTTAGATTCAATTCGTGTAACTTGTCCAGGGATATTTATTTATTCAATTTGTTTTAAAAATTACACAGCCCAGGGGGTTTGCTTATTTTATAAAATAAAATAGAAATAAGTTAAACCGTGAACTGTTTTACTTGTACTAATAATTACAATGAAAACTGAATTGTTTATATATTACATACTCGTATCATCGACATAATTGCGTTTCTCCTGGTTATTTCCCATACTCTTCGTTTCCCTCGTCGCTTGGTTCTGGTTGTTATTTATTAAATACTAGCCAACCGGTGAAATTTGTATCATTTGACATTACTAGTCCCTAACAGTTTGTATGGATTAAAGCATTACTATTTCCATTGCCCTGCAACATTCTCTATTTTTTATAGGAACCTTCTCATGGCAATAACTAGCGCAACAGACTAACAATTAGCAAAATTAGTCCATCCGTTCAGGCATGATGCGGTGACAACGCCAAAAGGAAATATAGATACAATGTTACGTAATAACTAAAATGTTTTTAATGGCTGTACTGCATAATATGAATGTGGATGTTTTACTCCATCTGCAATAACATACTTATTAGCGAACAATCACGAGTTTTTGAAACTAATTTTTTTTATCAAACCAAGAGAACCGAAATATTTTTAAAATCGTTGTATTTTTTTTGCTATTTATTAATTATCTTAAACTTTCATGAACTTATTTGAGTCGGTTATATGTTTTGTGCTTTTATGTACCTACTTACGGTATAACTCATTTATAACATCTTTTTGACAACACCTGTTCCCTTTTCACTTATAAAGTAGCAAAAAATTAAAGCAGACGTGTATGTAGCAGCTAGAAATGATGTTTCAAAATACAAAACATTGATTTCTTGATTGCGATCGAAATGTAAAGTTATTAATATTATTGCCAACCGGGCATATATCCAATCCCGAGCAACACTTTTTTATTAGGAAATTGAAAAAACACGATTTTCTTTTTTGTTGTCCGACCCGGGATTCGAACCCAGTACCTCATGCACTTAAGTCCAACAACTGAACCGCTAGACCACAGAGGCGAGAATGTAAATGCTAAAGAAAATGTTTATTAATTTTTTCCACCAGTCCTTCCGTAGAATGACCCCAATATTATATTTTAATTCATTTTATTTAAAAAATATAAAATGACATATTGTTGATTAAATACTTTTATTTACTCTCAGAGACTCCGATCACTCTTTCAATTTGGATAAGGCTTTCAGCTTAAAGTTAACAAAATAAATACCGTACATGATATTTGTTTCTGTATAATTAATATTCGTACAAACATATTCTTACCCCGGGCTATATGATTACACAAACAAGCTTAACCTTTATGTATGTACGTGATGGTTTTATTTGTTTTAAAAACATAAAAAATAGACTGAGAGCTACTGAACCACGTGACTAACCTTCTTTTGACAAAGCTAGAATTTTTTTCAAATTAGTTTACTGCCCGTCACTCGTGAAAGTAACATCATAATTTTAAAGGAGAACGATGTAATAATAATTAATATTCGATTCCCGGGTCGTGTAACAAAAATAAAATGTAGTTTTTCCAACTTTCTGAAAAGAAAATGTTGCTCGGATTGGATGTGTGCCCGGTTGACGATAAGCTTGCAGCCACCAATTACATTGTGGGACTTAGTGTCTTCGGCTAGTCGTAGGTGGCCTAGTTGTGCCTCTGCCTTTGGGGATGTGGGCATGAAGATACTTAATAGTTACTTAAATGATGGTGTACACACTTTTTTGTAGTAAACACTCATACCTATCCATAAAGCCCGGTGAAGTTTTAAACACCGCGAGGTTGGCAACACATAAGTCATTACAAAAAAAAACCTATCCACTATACAGTTTATTTAATACTTTTCGTTACTCTATGTAACATGGATCTGACATGGATGTAAGTAACATCAAACCAAATAAGTACTGAACGTTAAACTAAAACAGTATTTTCATCTTTAGTTTCAAAACCCTGTGATGCTGTACACAGTGAAACCGGTTGGCTATAGAGCAGGGGTGGGCAAATTATGGCCCGCGGGCCGGATCCGGCCCTTAACAGGTTTTAATCCAGCCCGCCGAGGGTTTTTTTAGAAAAAATATGAACCTCCTTAAAAAATTAATGGTCGAAATGTTAAAAGACTATTAAAATTTGAACAATTGAGACACTGAATCGTTACTTCAAACATGTATGTTGCGTATTTCATATGTTAAGACTTCATAAATATATTTTATTTCAATAAAGGCTTTTAAATTGAAAAAAATGCCTTATGTTACCTTTATAGAATGTTTTAATATTTACTGCTATTTTTAGGTGTTTTAATAAACCGGCCCGGCTCAAGATTAATTATAATTTACTGGCCCACCACTTAATTCTTTTTTAATATACTGGCCCGCGGTCAAAAGAATTTGCCCACCCCTGCTATAGAGTAACGACAAGTATTAAACAAAGTGTATAGGTGCAAACGTTTACTACAAAAAAAGTGTGCATACAATGGAATTTCACCAAGTGCCGACGATAACAAGTACAGACCCTAAATGATGGTGATATAATCAGTTTAGATGCTGCTTAGAGAACGGTACTGGTATAGCGATAGTATAAGGTAACATTTAAAAAAAGCCTGCCACCATAACTTTATGACGTGTTCCGTGGTTTGGACAGCAAGGTAGCCGGTAAACTTACTTTTGCTCGAGGCCTAACATCCCGGCCTCAGGTTGGCAACGCACCATTACCACTTTTGGTGTCTGTAGGCGGCAGAAATGTCTTACCATCAGGAAATCCGTCTGCTTGTTTGCCTTCCAATATCATTAAAAAATGTAGTAAGGGTTCGTTGATTGATATTGATTCAATCAGAAGGTTGGATAGCTCTTATTTCTTTGATATCCTCGTATGGCAGACACATATTACAGGCAGAATACATGCCAGTTTACGTATTTTTTAAACCAGTGTCAGAATATACCCTTAAAGTTAAAGCCTTGTGGGAAAAAATATAAGCACCATCTCGAATACGACTTTGCTACGTACTGGGACATAACTTGAATCATCTAAATAGGTTGACATTTTTTCCAGACTAACACATAAGTACTACCTATGAATCAAAATTGCAAACTTGTGAATAAAATAAATGTTTTGACATTTTCAAAATTAACCTCGGAATACTTTAAAGAATGGCAACCGATAGTTATCTAAAAAAAAAAAAAAGTATCTTCACGCCCATATCCCGGAAGGTGTAGGCAGAGGCACAACCAGGGCTCCCACAACTAGCCGAAGACACTAAGTCCCACAATGTGATAGTTGGCAAGCTTATCGCCAACTGGGCACATTTCCAATCCCGACCAACATTTTTTTATTAGAAAATTGGAAAAATCCAATTTTCTTTTTGTTGGCCGACCCGGGATTCGAACCCGGGACCTCATGCAGTCAAGTCCAACACCCGGACCGCTAGACCACAGAGGCGACATATTATATAGTTATCTAATATTTAAAAAAACAGCCTTGTAGAAAACGGTTTCGTCAGGCGGTTCAGTAACTCTTGTACTAATAAAAACATTATAAAAATAAACGGGTATGCATTCGATTTCCATTATGTTTAGATTGGTTTTGGAAGTTAATTTAAAAGTGTGATAATATAGTCGCTACCTGTGTCAGATATCATAAAATCTCAGATTCAGTAAATATAATTATAATATAGATTTATTGAAGTTTTTAATCAGCAAAACTAGTTCTAAGTAAGTTGAAATAAGACAACTATTTGAAAAATGAAATTTAATGATAAATAAAATTAAAGCTCTGGTAAAAGTACAAGTGTAATTATTGTTTGATTGAAAGAAGATTAATGTAGAAAAAACATTTATTGAAGGACTAAATCTTACCACACATCATTAACAAAAATGTAACAACTAGACATATAATCTAACCCTAAACATATGAAAAAAAAAAAAAACATATGAATCTTAATAAAGTACAAAAAAATAATAATAACATATAGAAACAGAGTATGAGATGTCAAGAATAATCAAGAAAATGGTGTTTAAAATATTGTTAAAACGGAGTCGTACCTATACAGATATTTGAATTTGTTACTTACTGAAATAAAGGAAAATATGATTTGAAAATTAGAATGTCGAACAGATTTTCGTCTTCAAAGACATATGAAATTCTTCAACCAGCATTAGGCTAGCGTACGTGGCTGTATAGCCTTGGCTCTATAGCCTAAATTCCTTCCGCTGTCGTAGCCGACTTGTATCCGGTAGTGTGGCCAAAGGAATTACTGACGCATTACCAACCCCTAAAGCCGAAATAATGCTCAGTAACATATTACTAGTAATATACCTCCGGAATTCTTTCGGTTTTACAGTGTGCATTAATTACAAAGATTTTGTGTAAACATGTATTATTTTTAGAAGTACTAACCGGAGATTTTTCGTATATAAGCAAACTTTAAATAATTTAAACAAACAAGTGGCTGTACCTACAGATTTTGTAATAATAAAAAATACACACCAATAGGCCTAACAAAACGGCCACAGGACAACGAAACACCTTACGAGACCATGGCTATCTCTTATCATCAAAGAGCCCAGTGCTTTTTAACTGACCACTCAGATAAAAAAATGAAAACCTATGCAGCTTTAACAAGCCAAATTTTAAATTTCGTGCATTAGTTTTATCGCCTGATTTACAGTCAGTCGCCTAGGCAAAGGCAGTGGCTCTGATTTTGTGGCGGAAAGAAAAGACAAGATGAAAGTGTCCATTTTAAAAAAAACTGGATCATCGTGGTAGCTGTATTTGTTGACCAGTGAGTTAAAGTTATAGTATAGCAAAAAACAAATAGTTATTTGAAATTTGAGAAAATTCTCGCATGTGCACTGGCTTACCGTCACTAACACAGTGACATCTGACTAGGTGGCCGAGTTTCGCAGCGACTCACCCGGATTGGTACTCACTGCCTTACCTATTCCTGCCGCCATAACGTCATGTAAAGTAGCCGGTAAACTTACTTTTGCTCGAGGTCTAACATTGCCTTAGGTTGGCAACGCACCCTTACCACCTTTGGTGTCTTTTTCTTTCCATTAGGAAATCCGTCTGCTTGTTTGCCTTATATCATAAAAAAAATGTGTTACGAATATACAACTTTATTATGAAAAAAATATGTAGCAATTCTACTAAAGGTACAATATCTTAAGCTTTTTGAGCTCACGAATCATTTGATTTGGAGTACTTTTTTATTGTCGGTCATCCAAGCGCTAAGTATTTAAGTACCTTGGTCCGAAACCCATGTTGACATATTTTTACTACAAGTAAATAAAATGAAAGTGAGTTTTATAGACCAATCCCTAATGGCTAGCAATAACTTAACCTTCTCGTTTCTTTGAGGTATGCGGGAAAATGTTTCATGTTCATTGCCGCAGAAATAAACTTGATAATACCAACAAGTTTCTAATTTATAATTCACTAGCGCCCCGCCCCGGCTACGCACGGTTATTAAATATACTTATAAACCTTCCTGTTTAATCACTTTATCTATTAAAAAAACCGCATCAAAATCCGTTGCGTAGTTTTAAAGATTAAGCCATACAACGGGACAGAGGAAGCGACTTTGTTTTATAGTTTACACTATTCGGCAGTGGTATAAATTTCCTTCATTTTATCAAACCGATTTGATGTAACTTATTCAATGCTTTTCAGTAATACAAATCCGTAACATGCTCAAAATCAGAACAAACTTTTCCCGTAGACCATACAAGGGATACTTGTACGCGTCCACATTATCAAATACTACCACCGTATCAGAATCGTAGCGGAACACACTGTCAACACTGTGAAGATCCGTCAGAAGAAACTCAACGACCATATTTAATCTAATCTTGTTTTATTAGGAAATTACAAAACCACACCTTACTGTTTACCCACCCGGAAATCGAATACGGAATCATATGAAGTCAATACGGCACTAGACTACTGCGTCACATAATCATCCATTGACAAAATATTTAAACTTTTATGTGTCTGTTTGAAGTAATTTTCCAAATGGCTGGGTTAACAAGATCCTGATTAGCTGATACCAAATAGCTACTACCTACTTGCTCAGCTCAGTGGTTCTTGGGGTAAACCGAACCTTGAAAGCAGTAAAACTTAAAAAAAAACGTAAAAGTACCTAACCTTGACAGAAAGATTTGTAATACATCTAAAAAAATTGTCTACACGCCCATATCCCCGAAGAGGTAGGCATAGGCACAACCAGGGCACCCACGACTAGCCGAAGATACTAAGTTACACAATGTGATAGGTGGCAAGCCTATCGCCAACCGGTCACATATTATCCTATCCTGAGCAACGTTTTTTTATTAGGAAAATGGAAAAAGGGATTCGAACCCGGGAGCTCATGCAGTCAAGTCCAACAACCGAAACGCTAGACGACAGAGGCGATATATCTATCTATGTTTAAATATATTAAATTATTAAATATATTATGTTTATGATAACGACTCATACAGAGATTATATAAAAAAAACAAAGTTTTACTAGGTAAATAAATTAAAAACTATAAATGAAAGAAAATTTGTATCTTTCAAAAAAAATTGCCGCATTTAAAAAAAACAACATTAAGTTTTTAACTTTATGACAACTTTCATGAACTATAACGATAATCAAAGAAATTATTTAACTATCATACTGTGCGTGAAATTCTTTAAGTAAAATGTTAAGGTAGTAAAAAAAGTATGTTCACGCCAATATCCCTGAAGAGATAGGCAGAGGCACAACCATGGCACCCACGACTAGTCGAAGACACTAACGCCCGGTTCCTATAATCAACGAATCGTAATCCGTCAGCTAAACCATTCGTAGTTTGTTCAAAAGTAACGGAGCGTTACCAATATTTTCAAAAAATGTTTAGAATCAATAGTCGGAAACGAGCAACCGTTGTTAGTAATCTTACTAAGCGTACAAAATACTACCTAGGAACCGGGCATAAGTCCCACCGTGTGATAGTAGTAGCAGTAGTAAACTATGTTAAGGTAATTCGATAAGGTTTAAAACTGTGACCTTTTAAATAGCTTTACAATTACCAAATTGTAAGTTACCAGTTATTTTAAAGTTATAATGGTATTATTATATCAAAACATAAACCGTTGCGAACTATTTGTAAGATCGAAGAACAAGTCATAATCCTTCCATATATTATTTTATTGAAACTCAGGGACTTTTGGCAGCGATTCGTTGAAATAATCGAATTCTTCCGACATGTTGAACTAATATTGGCATATCTCAACCAATTTACTCCAAACCTAAGCTAATTCATAGTATTGGTAAAGAATAAATCGAAACTTTCCACAGAAATCACTGTAGTGGTAAAATATGGAAATCTGTTTAGTAGTTTTAAAGTTTATCACATACAGACACGGACGGAGGGTTTTGTTTAAAATTCTGTATTCATCGATTAGGTACACTGAAGCAAGCCACAACAAGGCAAGAATTTACATACATACATACACAAAGTCCCTTACGGGGTTGGCAGAGAGTATCGACTGCCAGACCTCACGATCCTGACAAGCCTGTCTGGCTTCCTTCACGTTCATTACCCTTTTCATACGAACACGCCGGTTTCGGAGACTCTTGACACCACCCTCGGATAATATCCGATTGATCTGATCGTGAAATGTCAACCTTGCTCTCCCCGGGTTCATCCATCTCCATTCGCATTGTATATCTGTTTTGGTCAATCTTTCATCTAGAATTTAAAGCTTCTAAAGTCTCTTTTAATAAGGGAAACTTTACACATCGAGATGAAATGACCTCAAAATAATCCTAAGCAAATATGCCAATATACTGGGACAATTTACATTTAGAATATTTTTTTAAACCGTAGCTCTCACTCGTTATGGAATATTAATATGGCTGACCCACAAAAATCAAACAGCTACAATAATACAAGTATAATTACAAATATTATTTTTAAAAACGAAATAGATTATATAAAAAATCTAAATCGTTGGTGGCATCTACTCGTATATATACCATTAAGTGGAATCGATTTCGGGATATTTCGATCCAACTACCGTATGACATGACCGAATTGGCTGTCGCGTTTATTAAATGCACATCGTCTGTTTGCTTTCTCATGCTTAAAAAATCAATGAGCTCACTACCTACGTAAAGTACACTTATTGATTCAAAAGAACTAGGTGATATAATCACGGGACAACTTGTCGTGAATGGCATCACCTTAGGGCCAAAACACACAACGGCGCTGCAGCGCCGCGCCGCTCAAAATGGTCAGTTTGTGTTGCGGCGTCATAGACGCGTCTCTCTGTTTTAATTACACAAATCGCTATTTATTATGCCACGCCGCCGCTACATTTGGCAGTAACGCTACTGCGGATTCTAGCGACGGTTGGGCCCAACGCGGTTATGTGCTTTGGCCCTTAGCTATAAAAGAATGTCTTCACGCCTATATCCCTGAAGAGGTAGGCAGAGGCAGAACCAGGACACTCCGGGCTAGCGGCAGGCGTTAAGTCCCAGAATGTGATTGGTGGCAAGGCTATCACTAAACGGGCACATACCCAATCCCGGGCAACGTTAATATTAAGATAATTAAAAATGCACAATTTCTGTTTTTTTTGTTATCCGAGCCGGGGATCGAACCCGGGACCTCAAAAAGTCAAGTCCTATGCCGGACCAATAAACCACAGAGGCGATTAATGCCGCATTATCAACAGTGCTCCACACTGTCTATTTCGAGTTTAGGGTATAGCTCAGCTGATTACTCACGCAATGAGTTTAATATCAAGTTGGCAACGCACTTTTACCAGAATTTGTACCCTATATTATTGTCGGCATGGTTGTCTTCCAAATCCATAAAAGACTAAAACAATGATGATGACACAAATTGATACATTTCACTAAGTAATATGGTGAAATTGTGAAGCAGGTGATGGATATGAATTACAATGAATGGCACATTGTATAATTGCACTCGAGTAACACAATCAGGCCGATTGAATTGGCACTATATTATGCTGTTAGTTATTTAATCTGGTTATTATGTTATTAATTCCTGGCGATAGACTTGCTACCAATCATATTGTGAGAGTGTCTGTCGGCTAGTCGTGGGTACCCATGTTGTTGTTGTTGTAACTCTGCCTAACTCTTCGGGGATATTGGCATGAAGATACTTCATATATATGAATTGTTACATTTATCAAATACTAGATAAGAACCCGGCTTAGCTCGGATAAAATGTGACTCATAATATACATCTATATAGGTGCAAAACGTTTTTCAAGGAACAATAAAGGTATAAGTAAGACATAGATTCGTATAGTTTCATATTGTGTTTAATAAATATAGTAAATAATAATTGTCAAAGTTTTTACACAAATAGTTTTTATTTTAAATCAACATTTAAAGTAAAGTAATATAAAGTAACGTACTTATAAAGGAATATTCTCTATTAAATATCACAAAACGGAACGCTTATTATCTACCCAAGATGGCGACTGTGATTTGTCTGTCAACACTTTAGAATTTAACATAGAATTTAGCAAAATACTCGACAATCCAAATTTTGCGGATACATATTGTCGACTCAAAATCATTATTTTTTTATGTTTTATTATTCAGGTAAGGTTTCAATCGAGTCTACCGTACCCCTTGACGAAATTATTAATATAGATACCTACATAATCAGATAATGTAAATGTATTTACGTTTTCTTGTGTGAATAGAGGTTTGCTAACATTAACATTTTCTCTTTTACACTATTAAATATAATTAATTAGCTGATGATCCTCCTGAAGTTACATTAAGATCTTAAAACGATATTATTTCAAATGATATATTTTCTCATCGAAAAAGACAAACTTGAGACGTATTCCACAAAGCTGTTTTTATAAGTGGACCTTTAGCAACATGGAAATAATATTACTATCGCTCAAAGCAGTATTATTTTTGGTAGGGCACCAAACAATAAGAGACTACTGTCCGCCTATAGACACCATAAACCTACTGGTACGCTAGGATTGCCAAAATTTTTCGTCTAAATATAATATGTGTATTATTGAAAAAAATCGGTATTGTGTAATATTTAATTTTTTATATTTGTCATCTGGTGGTACGGTAGTGCCCGGGCCCCTGCTAAGACGAGCCAAGTGAAGCGTATGTACAAGATAGTTCATATTCTCATATTGTCTGTAGTACCCGAAGTACAAATATTTGTTTCTTTTTATCTTATGTAATTGGGATAAAAAGAAGTGATGAAACACATCAAAAATTCATATCGTCTCTGTGGTCTAGCGGTCGGGCGTAGAACTTGAGCCCATGAGGTCCTGAGTCCCATAAAAAAACGATAATTTCTAAATTTATAATAAAACATCGTCGCTCGGGATTAGAAAAATGTCCGTTTGGTGATAGGCCTGCTACCTATCGCTTTGTAGGACCCAATGTCTTCGGCTAAGACACAGTTAATTACGTAGTAGGTAAAGAAAAATACATTACTAAATATATAGCCAAAATAAAGAATTACCTTTATATATTGGCTCAAAATAAAACGGGAAATGGTAAAACCAAAACCTCGTAGATCTTTTAAATCTCCGAAGCCGAGTCGCAGAAAGTCTATTAGGGGAAATTTGTTTAACTCAAGATGAAAAGGGACAGACATCTCAGGACCAAAATAAATGCTGCAGGGACAGATGATAAGAAATAAACCGGAAAATCCTATTAACTGGCACTCATCCTGACACAAAATTTGACGTCTTAAATATCGAGCGACGATTTACGCTAATGAAAGTTAATTGGGAGTACGTAGTTTGAATGTTTAATAAAATTTATCGCCTCTGTGGTCTAGCGGTCTGGCGTTGCTCTTCACTTCATGAGGTTTAGGATTCGGTGCCCAGGTCGGACAACAAAAAAATATGAAAATAATGTTTTCAATTTTCTGATAAAAATAACGTTGCCCGGGATTGGATATGTGCCCGGTTGCCAATAGGCTTGCCACCTATCACATTGTGGGACTTAATGTCTTCGGCTAGTCGTGGGTGCCAAGGTTGTGCTTCTGCATACCCCTTCGGGGATATGGACGTGAAGATACTTTTTTTAGATCATAAAGGAATATAATTTAAAATCTTATTTAGTAAGTTTTGATGTTCATCGTAAGTATAATTTTATTTGTTAATAGTTTATGTTATTACTTGAAAAATTTCAACTTTTCAGTTATTAAACAAAACTGCATAACTCATGAATTCTATTTTTTTTAAAGAAATTAAATGATCATCTCTGTGGTCTAGCGGTTAAGTATTGGACTTGACTTCATGAGGAAAACAAAAAGAATAATTTTTCAATTTCTAATTAAATATAACAGTGCCTGGGATTGGTTATGTATCCGATGGGCTGGCCACCTATCACACTCTGGGACTTAGTGTCTTCGGCTAATCGCGGGTGCCTTGGTTGTGCTACTGCCTAACCCTTCAGGGATATAGGGATGAAGATAATTTCTGTTTAATTTAAATCATAAAGGAATTTAATTAAAAATCTTATTTAGTAAATTTTGATGTTCGTCGTGAGTATAATTTTATTTGTTGATAGTTTATGTAATTAGTTAAAAATTTATAACTTTTGAGTTATTAAATACAGCTTCATAAATCATGTAATCTAATTTCTTTAAATGTTCTGTTAAATAATCATCTCTGTGATCTAGCGATTTGGTGTTGGGCTTGACTTGATGAGGTCTCGGTTTCGATCTTCTACTTAGGAAATTAAAAGATTACTTTTTCAATTTGCTAATAAAATATAACAGTCCTTGGGATTAGATATGTGCCCGGTGGGTGAAAGGCTTGCCACCTATTCTGGGTCTTAGTGTCGCGGCTAGTCGTAGATGCCCTGACTGTACCTCTGCTTACCAGTTCGAGGATGCTGATGCGACCAATGACGTACGTCCCAAGCCTGCTCTTGCGCTTGCGACTGAAGGGAATCAGCTGAATGTTTTACTTAGGATAAATGAGTCTTTATTTTATTTTTCTTAAGATTTTTTTAATTTCACAGATCGAAAGTGTTACCAATTCTGAGACATCTTTCAAAATTCGGTTGCTCCTATAAGTATAATCCTGTACAATGTAAAATAAGAAAAGGTGGAAGGTAGAGACCGATAAAAAAACGTCACAGTTCCTTCTTTCATAAGTTAGCTTTAATCTTAAAACAAGGTATTGCGTTATATAATAGAACCTAAAAGTTACATCGTATAAATAAAATACTAAATACATAGTGAGTTGCAAAATTAGAAAATAAACAGGTTAATTTCCTGGTGTTCGCAAATACTAAAGATGTATGACAAATACGCTTTATACTTTCATGAAAACGTAACAAAATAAAAACTAAAACATTCGTGCATGCAGTTCTAAAATGACTTGTAGCTTTTTATTTATACTTTTCCGGATACACCTCGTTCAGAGTTAAATTAAGATACGCGTTAAGCTGTAGTGGATAAAACAAGTCCAGAAACCAGCTTTAAGTGCACATAAAGCGGGTTAACCAACGTCTCTCGGCCAGCACACAAGTAATTTTAAGGATTGTGATACACTACACGTAAGTTTGTACCAACTTGTGGCTATTTATCTAACTTCAAGCACTGTTTCGTGAGGTAGGTAATCCAAGCCTTGAATATTTGACATCCCTCCGCTACCACAAGCATTGAGGGAACATTTGCAGTGAGTTGATTGGGTATTCTGGCAACACCGTACGTCTGTCATAAGTCCTAAAAGAAGTAACTGAAAAATATGTATATAATACTTCTATATATCTAGACGACTGGACCGATGTCGATGAAACTTTTTGTATGTGTTCTAGGGAATTCGAGAATGGTTTAGATTCATAATTTGGTCCACTGGAAAATGTTTTTTTTTTTAATTATTTTTTTAATAATAAGTAGTTGTTGATTTTAGAATGTTTCACATCGGATCCGACAGACTGCGCTACTGTCTAAGCATTAATGTCAAGCGATACGAAGTTTGCTGGGTCAGCTAGTCTCGTATATAAAATTTTCATGTCACAATGTTCGTTCCCGTACTCTTCCGAAACGGCTTAACCGATTCTCATGAAATTTGGTGAGCATATTGAGTAGGTCTGAGAAACGGCTAACATCTATTTTTCATACCCCTAAGTGATGAGGGTGCCTCATCCTAATTTTTGTTCACATTAAGAAAAATTGAAATAGCAGAACAACGTCTGCCGGATCAGCTAGTATATAATATATAAAAATCAATGCCACTTTTCGTTGTAATTTTATAACTCAAGAACGGGCTCACCTATCCAAACCAAATGTTTAGGCTTTGTTCGGACTATTTAGTTGATGGATTATGTGAAGTTTGCATAATCGGTAGAGCGGTTTTTCATTTATCACATTTTTTGTAACAAATGAATTCAATAAATGGCGAATCATTTTGTTAGTGGGCATTTTTTTAGATGGGGATTGTGCTGTCATATTGAAACTTTTTAAGTTGTTTCTTTTTTTTATTTTATTTTGTTGTGTTAGGTATGTCATTCATGCTGCCATATAGGCACAAATTATAAAGACCTGTATAGGTGTATTATTATACTCTTTGATAAAGACTTATGTACAAGTACATATAGGTACGTAGCGAAGCACGTACCGGGCCGCTAGTTATCTTATAAATTCTTAAATTGTAAGCTACATTGCACCATTGTTTCGCTTCTTGTGTAGCCAAGGCTTTAATCGGACTCTTTTTAACGAGTTTTCAGCCGACTTTTCCATGATGTGAATACTAAAGCAAAATTCCGTTGCATGTTTCAAAAAGGAAATAACATGTCTTGTCTGGGGCCTTCTCTGTAATCATTTGTTAGAAAAAGAGGAATTTTCCTCTTAGAAACTTATAAGTATTGATGTTCTATATTTATAAATTACCATTATGTCGAAAATGCAAAAGATATTACCTAGAAAAGGTTTTAAAGCCAGTTTCAGTAAACGATCTACAGTAAGAGATAGGGTTATTGATTCAACGTTTTTACTTATACTTATATTACACAATATACCAAGTCCACGCCTAAACACATGGACCAACCGCTAGGCTCGGCATTTCCGACGGGGGCAGACCTTTGTGTGATGATCATTTAGATGTCTGCATTTTCCGGTCTGGGTGTTTATTAAATTTATTCTGGTATCTATTTAAATATTTCTATGTATCAGAATCTTTGACCCATAACACAAGCATATAATTTGCTTACTTTGGGGTTAGATTCAAATTGTGTGACTTGTCCAGGGATATTTATTTATTTATACATATCTTCATGGCAAGTTGCAGACCTTTCTGACTTCTTCCACATTCATTACTTTTTTCATACAAATACGTTTTGGAGACTCTTGATACCACTCTCGTATAATAGCCGAGCAATTTTATTGTGGAATATCAACCTAGGTCTCCTTAAGTACCTACATCTATTTACATTTGCATTGTATATCTGCATTATTAATATTTCATCTGCCATTCTTTTTACATCACCGAACGCAGCAACACAAACAGCGAAGCATGCCCTTCTCATTGCAACACCAACACTTTCTTTCAATCCTTTTTTTTCTTTGTTTTTACCATGCTTTGGAAAACATAGAGAGAGATTTACCTATATATATATAAAAAACAACGCCACTTTGACTTGTAATTTTATAACAAAAAAACGAGCTCACGTATCTAAACCAAATTTTTAGGCTTTGTTCGGACTATTTAGTGGATGGTTTATGTTAAGTTTGCATTAAATCAGTAGAGCGATTCTTGATTTATCACATTTTTTTTAACAAATGAATTCAATGAATGACAGATCATTTTGTTAATGGGGATATTTCTGTCAAATTGAAACTTTTTTAAGATGGGGATTGTTCTGTCATATATCTAGAAAGGTAACACGTTCAACTTACACATCTTTTTTGTATGTTAATTGATTTCACCGTAATTTTTTAACCGTTTAAAAAAAAAATAGGGGGCGTTCTTCCACAGTGATTTTTGATTTGCTAAACCATTGCTTGAAATTTACGATTCATTTAATTGTGACATTACTACAAACCAGTACGCCACACACAAAGTAACAATATTTAATAGGTATAATGACAAGTCGGTGGCACAAGAAGCCCTTCACACAGTCCCTTAAATTGTTGCAAGTTGGTCGGTATAAATCTATCACGCACAGTGAAAAATCACCTTTAAATTTTCTTATCAAACGGAGCTGTCATTTGTCAGTAATGTAATTGCTTTACCAATTTAATTCCCTATACCAAAAACGTCATTGTATGGAAGCGAGAGTTGGGTATGTCAGAAAAAGCATGAAAGTAAGTTAAAATGAGACCGCTACGGAAAATCTGTGGTGTAACGCTCGCTGACCGCATTCGTAACAGTGAGATCCAAGAAAGAGTGAGATTGAAAGAATGTGTTGGTGTTAAAATGCAAAAGGTCATGCTCCGCTGGTTCGGTCATGTGAAAAGAATGACAGATGAAAGATTGACAAAGCAGATATACAATGCGAATGTGGATAGATGTAGATACCCGGGGAGACCAAGGTTGACATTCCACGATCAGATCACTCGGATATTATCTGAGGGTGGTGTCAAGAGTCTCCAAAATCGGCGTGTTTGTATGAAAAGGGTAATGAACGTGAAGGAAGCCAGACAGGTTTGTCAGGATCGTGTGGTCTGGCACTGGATACTCTCCGCCAACCTCTTAAGGGACTTGGCGTGAACATGAACAAACGTAACTAAAATAAATCCATTTGACACTTTTGAAACACGAGGATCTTAATCAGACGGATAAGGAATGTAAGCGCTTAATCTTTGTAAATAGACTCGGTTTGGCTCAAGCCCAGCTCCTAGTCCAAAGGCTGAAAGGTGTACAGCGTTATGCAAATTTCCCAACTCTTTGTTCAGCTCGGTAATGCTATTTACGTTTTATTTATTTGCGACATTATAACGGTCAGGTCGGTTCGGATAAGCTCTGTTATTGTTTAGGTCGGTTTAAGTGAATTCCGTTTCCATACGCAGAAAGCCCCTGAAGGTTATAAAGTAGCACGATGTGTTTATACAATATGGGCTTAACATTGTTGAAGGAATAACATTCATTAAAATATTATTTTAATTTAACTTACCTTTCTGTTAGTTTCTATGAGGTATTTATAAGAGCAATTTACAAAATTTGGGGGCACGTTTGTGACCAACAAAATACGGCAATATATTTAGATACTTATGGTTATATTTATTATACAACCATACTTTTTTATAACTTGGTTGTAGGACAGCAATGTTTTCGGTTATGTACGTATTTCTACAGCCTTATCGTAAATAAATAAGTAATAAATATCCCTGGACAAGTTACACAAATTAAATCTGACCCTAAATTAAGCAAGTTGTATGCTCGTGTTATCGGTGTTATTCAACGATTCTAACACATACAAATACTTAAATAGGTACCAATATGAATTTAATAAACACCCAGACCTGGAAATGCAGATATCTAAATGCTCATCACACAAAGTCAGTAATCGAACCCGAGCCTCGCGGTTGGTGGATGTAGCTAGGCGTGTATGCCAGCCACTCGACCGAGGCGGTAAATACTAGCTACTACCGTGTGCCGTAGTAGAAAATAGGTCTAGTAACATTTATGTAGTATCTATAGACGACGGTCTTCGCTTACCATCTGTGTCGGCTTCTATTTGTTCACTATCTTAAAACAAAAAAATAGGGTTTTATTGTAAACTACACTCTCGCACCATATGATTGATAGCTGCACCCACAGACATCAATTAATTATCTGTCATTAAATTACAGTTTTGTATAGACAAGACGATTGGCGTCTTTGAGTTCGACCGCAACTTTTGGTTTCAGAAAATCCTTTTTTGGCGTCATCAGATCTATCCCTAAAATAGTTCTCATGTCTTAGAATAGAATGACTTATATTGCTCACAAAAATACATAAAAATAAACATACTGAAAATAAAACTTAAAAGCTAAGTGATACACAAAGGGGCCTTGTCGCCAAAACAGTGATCTCTTCCACGTAACCTTATGTTACGGAGATATGATCAAAGAAATCTTCTACGATCTTACTTTGTCAGAAATATAAATAGCTTGTAAAAGGCCCTCTAGCTTAAGATATCAATGTATAAACAAAAGATGTATTTGTACACCAGTGTCGTCGGGATCAAGTTGGCCACTCCATCTTATCGGGAACGATCAATTCATCTCACCCTTGTTCCGGCGGGAATCTTCACACAACACTTCTAATACATCTACTGAGTTTTTATGACTAGAGAAAGCAAACACGCGGATCTCCTAATGATGAGAGACAGCAGTGCCCTATAGACATTGTAAACCTTACACGTTCTTTTTACTTAAAAGGAGTTCCTCAACCACTGTCAATCCTACTTCCTACTAATATTATAAATGTGAAAGTTTGTATGATTGTTTATTTGTTCGTTAACAATCATACAAAAATTGCATAACCGATTTTTATGAAATTTGGCATACACATAGAAGGTAACTTGGATTAACATATAGGATAGTTTTTATACCGAAAAATAATGTTCCTGTCATGTAGGACCATTAACGCCACGGGCGACAGCTAGTATATAATAATGTTTTTAGATTTTAATGTAAAATGTACTAAGATATAACAGTTGTACTTAAAAACAAATAATTATCATTACTACTAGCTGCGCCCCGCGGTTTCACCCATGTAAGTCCCAAACCCGCGGGAACTCCGGGATAAAAAGTAGCCTATATGTTATTCTGGGTCTTCAGCTACCTACATACATACCAAATTTCATCGTAATCGGCTTTGTAGTTTTTGCGTGAAAGAATAACAAACATCCATACATCCATACATACAAACTTTCGCATTTATAATATTAATAGGAATAAAATCTAATGGGTGCGTTGTGAGATTTTAGGCCTATTGTTAGAAACAATGACTATATCAAATAAACAACCATCCATCTTAATATCTGGTATATAATATATTTAATTGTTTACGACTTACTACCAAAGGATTAGTACTCAGTCACAAAACTGCGTAGGTGTACCTTTTTAGAATTCTGCGGTGGGATGATCCGAAGCGGAAACCATATAGATTCGAAATGTCAATGTGCTATCCGCCCACATGGCACAACAACTTTATTCCCAAAATACAAGGTATACGCAGTGAAAATTTGGCAAACAAAAAACTAAGTCACTTAACGCCACATGTGGAACTGACATCTACTTATTTTTAAATAAGTTTGGAAAAAGAAGGAGATTATACAGGGTGACATTTTAAAAACCAAATTTTGAGAAATGAATCAGAATCAACAACACTTTCAATCTATAAAATAATTGAAAAAAAATCAATTTATAAGGTTTATATAACGCAAAATACAAGATGCTCGGTTATCAAGTAGACAAAGCATAAAACTGGTTCCCACCGACCGCAGTCGCATTCGCTGGCTGGTGACGTCATGACACTGACGCCTTCGTGGATGAAGGTGGTCGTAATTTTTTTCATAATTATTGAATTTCGTGTTTATATTGAGTGAAATTGGTTAATTATTTAGGTGGGAATTAGATCGATTTTGTTCAGTGAAAGTGCACAAATGAAATAATCATGAAGAAATTAGTGTATCGTCTATTTCCTCGCTGCCGTCAAATCTCCTAGATGAGCTTGAGCCTGATCTGACATGACTTTGTACATAGTGACTTATGACTGACTGAATTAACTTATTAACTAACTTGACATTGGCAAAGTAGTTATCAAAAACGATCGAAAGCCATATTTATAAAGAAGAAGAAGTGAAGCATTTTGCTGATTGTTTTAAATAAGGCCACTGTTAAACTATGAATAACCCTGGTTTTATTGACATAATAGCTAGTTGTCTAAAGAAAAGCTGCTATTAGAGCTTATTATTCGATAGTAATCTTGGAAGGCCTAGTCAAGAATATTTAATAAATAGAATACATTTATGAATATAAATAATAAATATCCCTGAACAAGTTACTCAAATTGTGTAATAATGTAATACGCCTTATGTTACTGGTGTTATTCAACAAGTTACTTAGTAAGTACAACTATTTTATATGTCGATGTCAGTTGTTTAAAACTAGTTCCTATTTATACAAATATGACGTCTTATAATGTGCATATAAGAAAATCTTCGTTTTCGGTTATAAATATACTTGATAAGATTGTTTAGATCATTAGATTTGATTAATGTTCTGTGTTTCTTAAAAATAAAATAATAATCCAAACCTTGTTCCGTTTATCTTCATAATTACCAATTTAATGAGAGCCTTCGAGTGTCATTAAGTGTGAATCATAGTTTGTGAAAAAATACACCAAGTTTATGTTATATTTTTAAAGCGCCTGAAAATCGACTGATACATGATATCATGATAATGATTTGAATTAAAACTTATATTGACCGCCTCGTTGGTCGAGTGGCTAGCGTACACGCCTAACTACATCGAACAACCGCAAGGCTCAGGTTCGATTCCCGACGGGGGAAGAAGGGAAGAATGATGATGTATTTAGATGACGGTATTTTCGGGTCTGGGAGTTTATTAAATTTATTCTGGTATCGTTGACTAACATCAATAACATAAGCATATATTTTTCTTACTTTGGGGTTAGATTCAATTTGAGTAACTTGTCTAGTAATATTTATTATTTATATTCATATATGTATGTCATTTATAAAATATTCTTGACTAGGCCTTATAAGATTACTTTAAAATCATAAGCTCTTATTGCAGCTTTTCTTTATATAACTAGCTGCCATGTTAACAAAACCAGGGTTATTCATAGTTTAAATAAGGCCACAGTTTATATTTGTGGTTAGAATAGTTTGGCAATACAATTGCTTATATTTCAAGTTGGACCAATATTCTTCAAATAGTTTAGTAGTACTGAATAGTTCTTGTGATGCAATGGCACTCAGAAAAGAATTCACAAAACTTGTTTCGGGGTAAAACAACTTCAGTATAATACCTAGTACTGAAATTATTTTTCCTGTAATGTATTTAATGTAAAGCCAAAACGAGGGTTACACTTTAAAAAAAACATTATTACTAACAACAATGGAGATGTATTAAGTACCTAAAAGCAGCCTATTCACTCTTGTTTGAAAACGCCAATGTAGGTATAGTTTTTTTTTATTTTTAAAGGGCACGGCTAATCATATTTTGTTTACAAATTGCATTTGTATTCCCCTATGAGGCCGGCATAGTCATCATGAGAGAACTAAGACGTCCAAAAAATATTAAAAAAAGAGTTGTGGCACTCGGAGACTACCACGGTAAGCTATTGAATAAGCAGGCATGAGTCACCAGATTGCGGGGCCAGTAGGGGGATAACGCATGCGCAGTAACGCCAATACAACCAATGCCACCTAGATGCGAGTTGCAGAATTCAATAAAAAAATCTACTACTCATCGTTACATGGCAAAACTAAAAAGTATCACCGTTGTGCCGGTCGGAGTGTTAGGTTATTTTCGTTACGGAATTTCTGGATTCGGTCTCCACGCCTAAGGTCCGCGATAAAAGCTAAGTAAATGTAAGCAATAGCTTAAAAGCATGCACAGAAAAAGAAATGCAGTAAACATTTGAAATATGGGAAACGTAACTTTATCCTTTAAAATATAAGAAGAAAAATAGCTACGTTGTAAAGCCTTGCTCATGTTACAAAAATATAAAAATGCAGATCAAGCCTCTTATAAATTACGCTTTTGAATAAGCTGAGTAAAAGAAAAAATGATGTGGGAGATGAAACCTTTTGTAGTTGGATTACGGGACAAATTTACTCGTGCCTGTAATAAAAGTGTAAGTTTTAATGGTAGAAATACACCTTATCTATCAAATAGAGATACCAAAGATGTTAATGTGCAGGTGCCAAGAATTTAAAAGCCTTAAGTACATTAACTCACTAGATACTCTACCTTCTGAACCGAAACGTCACGCACCGACCTTATAAATTTCCAAACCATAACTATTCCAATCTGTTATATTAACTGAAAAAATATTTGTTGTATGTTTCGATTTTACTGCCTCCGTGTACTAGTGTTCCGGTGTTGACGACGTTTTGTGACGATTCTTGACGTTTGATTCCCGGGTCGGTCATGTCAAATTTTGTATTTTTTAAATTTTCTTTTACAAAACTACCGGGGGTGGTAAAAGTGCCCCACTGGTGGGCACGTTTTCCTTCCCGGGTATTTTTATCCACCTATTACTCATCACACTAATAATATGTAAGTACCATCAGCTAACCGTGGGTACTATGGTTGTACCTCTGCCAACCTCTATGTGTAACAAAGATCTTTAAGTAACATTAAAGAGTCTTTACTTAACTTTAAAAAAATTGGGTTGTCTATCGCGAATCAAGTGGTACATTCAGGACGCTTTGTGAAATAAAAGTAACAGTTCAGCTTTATATTTTAGTATAAATATAAATGTTACAGCCTAAGACAATGAATATATTTCCACATCTATCTGCCTCAACGATATAACGCATGTCCACAAAATAACACAAAGAACACTTCAATTTACAAACGAGATCCAGGCGCCCTCATGCGGTATACTCAAAACCTCCAATTGCAAGTAACAAAAACAAATACAAGTGCAGGAACGAGCGCTTTGTATGAATCCGTCTTGGCAGGTGAAGAAAGCTAAACAATGGGCTGTATTCGTACATAGTGAGTTCAAGCCCCTAAAGTCTACCGAGCGAGACAATAGCACAACGAATGTGGGCTCGAGAGAAACGTTCCTGTCTTGTTAACCCTAGCGATATTGTTACTTTTATGGAGGAATTAAGGGAAGCGTTTGTGCCTATTTTTTACAGTACACAACACAATCTGGGAATATAAAAGTGATTGAGGTTATCCGTGAGGCTAGGGTTAACAATCTGTTATAATATTCTATTATATACCCCACTCGATAACATAAGGAAAAGTGTGTGGAGGTGTTTGTTTTTTACGAGTATTTATTTTAACTTTATTGATTAATTAAGTAAGTATCTTTACACCCATATCTCCAAAGAGGTAGGTAGAGGCACAACCAGGGTACTCACGACTAGTCGAAGACACCAAGTCCCACAATGCGATAGGTGGCAAGCCTATCGCCAACCGGGCACACGTACAATCCCGAGCAACATTTTTTTAAGAAAATTAGAAAAACCGTATTTTATTTTTGTTGCCAGACCTGGGAATCGATCCCGGGACCGCATGAAGTCACTCAAGAACACCTGGACCGCTAGACCACAGAGGCGAGACTGTAATAATTGTACACAAATGATGGATCGTACCAAAAGAAAGGTTGACTAAATGTAATAATAATTTGTTCCCAGTCTTTGTTTGTATAATTTTTGAGTGATGATATAGCAAACAAGCACGCTACTTTAATAATGGTAATACAAAACAGTGACCTTTGGATACCATAGGTGTTATAGGTGTGTGTTCTGTTTTCGGGGTAATTTTTTTATTATATTTGTAGGCAAACAAGAAGGCGGATTTCCTAATGTAAGAAATTCATGCCGCCTGGAGACACCACAGGTGGTTGTGGTTCCTTGTCAACCTGAGGCCGGGATGATAGGCCTCGAACAAAAGTAAGTTTACCGGCTACCTTATCCTCTGAACCGTAACACGTCAACGTCAAGCATTGATATTATGGCGGCAGGAATAGGTGAGGGGTGGTACCAATCCGTGCAAGTCGCTGCTAAACTCTACCATCTAATCAGATATCACGATGTTAGTGATGGTAAGCCTTCGCCTTTACAACCTGCCTGGCAGGAACGCAGATGGTCTATTCTGCAAAGGAGCCCGGATCAAAACGGGGAAAACCAACTATGTAAATATATCTACTATATACCCTCAAGACCAGGATATGACACTTTGATTATGACAGCTGATATAAGTAAGGCAATGGATCTGTACTCGGGTAAGTTGCAGCATAGCACTTTACCACCAGTGGCAATGTTGGTCACCATATAATCTATGCTTGCCTCTTTCTAGCTACCAGGCAGATGGTTTTTTCTACACTGACCCAGGCCAACATGGTAATTACTTTAAAATTTTTCGTATTCGCTAAAAATGAACAATTATCAACAATAAAAGTAATTACCCCGTGTTGGTCCGGGCTCCTTTGTAGAATAGACTATCTGTCTTTCTATGCCAGGCAGCTCGTAAAAGGCGAGCATAGGCTTACCGTCACTAACACCGTGACATCCTACTAGATGGTAAAGTTTCACAGCGTGCACCCGGATTGGTACCACCGCCTTACCTATTCCTACCGCCATAACGTCATGACGTATTCCGGTTTGGAGGGTAAGGTAGCCAGTTAACTTACTTTTGCTCGATGCCTTACACCCCGGCCTCTAGTTGGCAACGCACCATTATCACCTTTGGTGTTTCTAGGCGCCGGGAATTTCTTACCATCAGGAAATTCGTCTGCTTGTTTGTCTTCTAATGTTATTTGTCTTCCAATGTTATTAAAAAAATTCTACTACAGACTACTAGTATAATAAATATGAAGATAAGAAGATATTATATGTACTTTTCGTTTTCACGTCATAATGTCAGAACCGATTTTAATGAATTTCATCATAACACTTCTTTGTTCTTGGAGTTAAATTTAAGATACTTTTAATCCCGAAACCTCAACGGGTTCGGCTCGAGTGCTAACAAACTTCATAAGCGAAAAAAGCCGCAAACAATTAGCTTGTAAAATTAATACTTATAATAATTAAGAAATATCTTAAACATACTTAAAAAAAGTATCTTCACGCTCACATCCCCGAAGATGTAGGCAGAGGCATAACAAGGGCACCCACGACTAGCCGAAGACATTTAGTCCCACAATGTGATAGGTGGCAAGCCTATCGCCAACCAGGCACATATTTGATACCGAGCAACATTTTTTTTATCAGAAAATTGGAAAAACCAAACTTTTTTTTTTTGCCTGACCCGGGAATCGAACCCGGGACCTCATGCAGTCAAGTCCAACACCTTGACCGCTAGAGCACAAAGGCGATAACAGATACATAAGCGTTTAAATCTATCTTAGAATATCTTAGACATACTTAGAAGTTCATATCACAAAACTTATTATTCGATAAGTACAAACGTTTACCACCACTGTATTTTCTGCATAACTAAAGCCATGCGAAATTGTTTTTCTAAAACCATACAAAAGGCAATATTCGTGGACAAATACGTGGCTTACGGAGTGTTTACAAGGATTTGCTCAGTATCCGCAAACTGCAACGCTAGGGATTGGGAAAGGGTTGATGACCGGAAAACATGTTTGCTACCACTGTTGCCGGTTAAAAGTATGTTAATGTGTTTGAGTTGGGATTCCTTGATAACACTTAACATATTCTGTCGAAATATTTATCCTCTCAATGTTAGAACAAACAAATGTCTAATAGTCTGGTCGAGAAGTGAGTTTCCTGCAAAAAATAGTTCTTGTAATCGTAAAAATATGGTTGTTAGTTGAAATTGTAAATTATCGTAAAAAATTCTGACTAATTGTTATTTTGGAATAATCCCTCTCTAAAAAAATATTATAAACAAAAAAAGAAAAGAAAAAGGGTGTCTCCGTTTTGTAGCTGTAACTCGAAAAGTATTAAAGATAAATTGAAATTAAAAAAAAGATCCTAAAAGAGGAGAAAATTTCAGTAATATGTCTCGATTCTCGGAGCTGTAGCTCCATTATCAATAATTTTAACTTCTATAAAATATATCCCTTATAAAAGTTTAAATAATTAATCTATATTTTTTTTAACTTTTGAGAGCTCTTCATATATAAATAATAAAGAAGATTCCACAGTAATACATTTTTCTTTATTTGTTTTTTTATGAATTTTTAAGTTAACAAAAAATTAAAAATTTCAAAATTGTTATTATAAAGTTTTTTTAACCAAATGTTTGATTATAGTCGTTTTGGTAAAAAAATTCGATGTTCAAAATTAACCCTACAGGATAGTGTTGGCTTAGTTCTTCAAGTTCTTTAAAATTAACATATCTCTTTGCTATCACTTTCCGTAAATAGCTGTCTTTATTTTCATAGTACTTTACAAAATCTTAACTAATTCTCAATTTAAATATACATGTAATTAATAATCTATATATATAAAAGAAAGTCGTGTTAGTTACACTATTTATAACTCAAGAACGGCTGAACCGATTAGGCTGAAAATTGGTAGGGAGGTAACTTAAAACTGGGAGAAGGACATAGAATACTTTTTATCCTGTTCAATTGTGAGGAAACTGGGAAATACAACATTTTAATTTTTCCCATACAAACTGAACGGGCGGAACGAAGTTCGCGGGAGCAGGTAGTAATAAATAAATATCCCTAAAGAAGTTACACAAATTGAATCTAACCCCAAAATAAGCAAATTATATGCTTGTGTTATGGGTGTTAGTCAAGGATACTAATATAGGAACTACTTAAATAGATACCGGAATAAATTTAATAAACACCCAGACCCGGAATGCAGACATCTAAATGTTCATCACACAAATGCCTGCCCCCGTCAGGAATCGAACTCGAGCCTCGCGGATGGTCGATGTAGTTAGGTGTGTACGCTAGCCACTCGACCAACGAGGCGGTCAGGAGGATGTGATATAGTTCTGTCCAAATAATCCAATTAATGCTATTGCATCAAACAGTAACAGATACATCAGACGCGGAATGCTTCCAAACAATGAAATTAGCAATTCAGTAATGTCTAATAATTTATGTAGTTGATTTCCATTATGTTCAGATGAACATGCGGTACTCGAGCTGATCAAACGTTGGCTTCATGATTGAAAGGGAACGCTGGGCGAAGACAAACAGAGGAATTGTGTACAATGTCCCGGCCGGACGTTTGTGTGACCGCTGTGACTGAAAACACTTTTGTAATTAGCAAAATAATTAATTCTCTAAGGCAGGGTTTTTGGATCAAATCTTAAGCGACTGTGATAGCGGTAATTGTGGACAAATGCTATCAAAATGATTAACGGCCAATATTAATAATCAATCCTAATCCAAAACTTGCTGTCAATTTGTTGATTGATATTTTGATCTATTTTTATGTTATCGCTTGCCAATAACATATCTGTGGACAGGATAAATATGGCAATTAGGTATAGGATAGGCTGGCGGATACGCAGCTATCTAGATTGCTTGAAATCCATCTTAAGAGACACATTATTAACATTCGC